>JAPWLS010001053.1:0-32961 GCA_028551675.1 Tineola bisselliella
CATGTCGCTGAAGCTGAGGAAAAAGCTACAGATTTGAACACGAGAGTTTCATGTAACTAGGATAAACGAATAAAATTCCCGTAGAGTCGTATAGTCGACAATCTTCAAATGGATACAGATTGGACTTTGAACTGGAAGAAACAATCATTAGGAAGGGACAGCTATAGTCTTTATCTCCTTTGCCGTTCACGACACCGCGATCGCTTTTCTTTCTATGACTAATATACCTACAAAACCTGTATCCATTTGAAAATATATAAAACGCATAAAATACATTTACAAATGGGTTTTTTTTTATTAACCTTGTATATGATATTAAGCTAAAATGAGGTCCATAAGCTAGGGTGTTACGCTTTGATGTAAGGGTTAACTCGGCTAACAGGTATTAATTTGTCTAAATAATGCCATGCATACCAACCTGCGTTAGTCATAGAGTCACCAGTAACTGACATATCATCGGCGCAACTCTTCGCGGGCGTCGTACATTCGCTACTAACACTCTGGTTATCAGAACCCTGGATAAAAATTCAAATGTTAATAAATATAAACTTCATCAAAATTATACTTTTTTTAAAATTCTTCATCTATTATAGGCATTAAGTTCGTCTTTTGTAATTTTTTTGGTACAATAAAGAATTTATTATTATTATTATTATCTACTCTATATTAAGCTGACACTAAGCAGTGTTCAGTGGGCTTATCACGAATTTTAGTCTGGCTTTCGAACCGAGTTCGCTTTAAGCGATTTGTATGGAAATTTGAGCAGCGCCACCGCGTGCGGATTTGGAACTACAATATTTTAGATAGTTTTTGTTAATTTTTGAACGTCTCGATCTTTCGTTCATTTGATAGATTGCTGGTGCTCGTTAGTCGTTAGTAAAAATTCATGATCCCGATTGCTAACGGATCCGTTTTACTTGTGACAGCTCGATTCGAAAGCCAGACTAAATTCGTGATAAGCCCACTGGTCATATAATGACATTTGATTAACAAAATAAATAAATACAGTGTAAACTCTATATAACGACACTGAATGAACTGTGCATTTTATGACGTTATAGAGAGTTGTCGTTAAATGAAGAGAAGAAAAATTTAATTAGAAAAGGAAAAAAGTTTATTTCAGTGTGATTTCGAGGCTTTAAGGAGTTTGTCGTTAAATCGAGTGACGTTACATGGAGTTTAGACTGTACATATAGGAATGTAACCTCTGACCCCCAAACTGAATAGAATACTGTACTATATATCATCGACTATGTTATATCGAATCTAAGGTGTAGATTGGTCTGAAAGAGTCTATCTAAAAAAACTAAACTCACAAACTCACAGGCACAGCAATTATAGGTTCTATGAACTCTTTTAGTTTTAGTCTAATTTAAAGGGGAAAAAAAATCTATTACTTTTGTATAAAATTTATTTCTAAACATTCCAATAAAAAGATTGATTTTAATTTTCATCTTAGATTTAATTAGAAAAAAATTTCTCAATTGAGCCCGTCAAGCACAGCGCGCCCGATCTAAGGGTTAAAAGCAATAAAAAATAAAAAGCCACCCACATTATCAACGTAGAGCGAGAGCTGACGATGCAATGTGTCCTGAGACCTGAATCCCGAATCAGCACTGCACACACTCGCGATACGAGCTTGCTAATCATTAAAACAAAAAACAAAAGAAAATAATAAAAAAAAGCAAATAAAAAAAAAACAAATGCTAGTGCAAAACACAATTATCAAATACAAATTATTTCAAAAAATCGCTGCTTATATATTTATAAGGTAGACCGTTTATAGATTTAATCGCTTTACTAGTTTTACAGTAGCTACTATAGCTCGAGTTAGGGGCCATTTATAAATGACGTCACACGTTAAGAGGGGAGGAGGGGGTCGACGAAGTGTGGCTTGGTATGACAAGGGAAAGGGTGGGATCCTAAATTTTGTGACATCACATTTCAAAATATAATATCTCTAAGTATTAAAACATTATTTTGTTAAATCTCATACATTTTATTGAATTTCTAGGTGTAAAATTGCAAAATATGTGACGTCACAGTAGCTCACAGATGTGACAATGAAGGGGGAGGGGGTCAAAAAATTATGAAATTCGTGTGACGTAATTTATTGATGGCCCCTTACGAGTTAAACCTATAAAAAGTCCACTTAAGCAAATATATAAGTAACAACTATGTACAAACAACATAAAGCATCAAACTACTGCTGACTTAACATTACGCAGCAAACACACACCTGTGATAAACAATGCGGCGATTCGTGGCTGTTCGGCGCGGGAATAGTGCCTCCTGACGACGCGTTCGATATAGGAGTGGAGCAGCCCATATTGCTGCTGGAACCACCTACAAATTTCACGTTATGAATTAGTTTTCTACTTTCTAATATGCTGTTAGCTAGTGCTGTCACGAGATTTTCTGTCATGAAATCGACTATTTCTATCACGAAATTGACTATTTCTGTCATAAATTGTACTATTTCGGTCATGAGATTGACTATTTCTATCACGAAATTGACTATTTCTGTCATAAATTGTACTATTTCTGTCATGAAATTGACTATTTCTATCACGAAATTGACTATTTCTGTCATAAATTGTACTATTTCTGTCATGAAATCGACTATTTCTGTCATGAAATTGACCATCATATCTGAGTTATATAGAAGCAAAGGCAGTAACATCCATTTTGTCTGAAAAACAGCAGTCTGTTTTAGGCAACTATTGATCTTATGTTCTTTATATTTCTATTTGAACAATAATCTTAGAAAATCCCAATTTTGCTTACAAATAACTCATATGTCAATTAACTCCTTATATCATATAATGTGATACATACCTTGGTCAGCAGATCTGATAGAGTTCAGCGATGTGAGAGAGCATACTGACGTGAGTGAAGACTTCCGACTGAGTGCGGACGGAGTGGGGGAATGCGGGGCGGAGGGGCAAGGAGGTGACCATTGTTCGCCAACACACTTCGTATCACTTATCACCTGCAGAGGGATAATTATAGTTTTATTATTTCAAATACCAATCTTCATATTTATACCAATTAGGTTAGAATACGGTCCTAAAGAAGATGCAATCTCAGTCAAATCTGCGTCTACGACTTTTTTATATACTACCAAGCTCATACATAAGTGATATTAGTAACCTAATCAGAACAGAAATATTGTATTTAAATAAAAAAATAAATTCTTTATTGCAAGCAAAAATTTTTCACATAGGCGAGCTTAACGCTAACCTCTATCGGTGTGAGCTGTGATATTCGGTGCAATGAAAAGAAAATAATAACTAAATCTATACAATATAATAAATAATAATATATACTTAAATACATACATATTTATGAAGAAAAATCATAAGTGAATTAAACAAATAGTAGAATTAAGAGATATTTTGTTGTTCGTGTTTCGAAACAATTTCGAAAAAAAAACCGTTTACTAATTGACATATTTAATTAAATCATATGAAATGAAAATCGTTCATTAGTATATGCACTAAAGGCGTGCACTTGCTCATCGTTAAACTCTACAATGGCTTCGGAAAGGCGTATGACGAGAAGAAGACCACAAGAAACTAGTCAATATTTTTTTATACTTAATTAATTAAATACCTGTAGACTAGCAGGAGGCAGGGTCCTGGGCTCGTTGACATGACGGACCAATTGTTCACTGCCTTCTTGCAAGTGACTGAACTCGGATAGCATCGCCACTTCTGACTCCTGAAATTCACCACGGTACATGTTAATAGGCTCTACGACGTTTTTACCTTATCACAATCCTCATAGTAAGGGCTAATTAGATAAGGAAGTACTAGGTTCGAAAACCTTTATTACCGAACTAGATGTATGAAATTGAACAATATTAGAATATAAAGAACTAACCACGACAGGGTTGAGCAGCGTAACGAAATGACAAAAGCGACTCCTCTCCTCGACTAAGGCCGCTTTCACTGCCCTCTCTTCCATTTCTTCTAACTGCTCCTTGCGTTCTTGCACATCCTGAAAATAAAAACACATCATATGGTTATTGTTGCAATTTCGATCGCCAAAAGTCATTAACCTTTTATCTATACTAATATAATAAAGAAGAAACATTTGATTGTTTGTTTGTTTGTATGTATGTATTGATTGAATAGGCTCCGAAACTACTGGACCTATTTGAAAAATTCTTTCACCATTAGAATCCTACATTATCCCTGTTGAACATAGGCTGTCGTACGCTGCGGAAATTATTGACAATAGAGCAAAATGATGTACAACAGTTTTATAGAGGACATCAATATCTACAAAAAGTCTGCGATTCCATATGTCTAACTATTACAGTTATGTCACAATAACTGCTATATTTATACTATAAAAATCTCGAAAACCGCTTGACGTACAAAGATGAAATTTGGCAGGGAGGTAGTTTTAGAGTTAGTAGATAGCTAAGAACGGATGTTGACTGAAATATGAAACATCATTAAACTTCATAGTACTTCATATCTTCATTATTACACAGACGTAGTCGCGGACAACTGCTAGTCGTTAATAAATTTGTTTCTAGTAAAGCTTAAGCATTGTTTTCAGACTGTCAGTCTTCAGACAGTCAACAGACCTGAATAGATACATCAGCCCGTCTTTTAGCATCGGGTGGTGCACGGCGCGCCTTCCTGACGTGCCTCTGAGCCTCCTGCATCCGCCGACGGAGTTCAGCGCGGGCGCGTTTACACTCACGCGCATGCTCACGCGACAACGCACCACTCGTGCAATTTCCGCGGCGCCATTCGTCAGTGCGTTCGGCAAGCGGCGTTATCAGGGTGTCCATGAGTGTGCTAAAAAGTAGATTTAATTAGAGGCACTATATGTAGGACACACACTTCTAATAGACATGTACATATGTCATTGAATAAATAGTATTTACAGAGGCCAAATGTATTAACTATATTCGTTCTTAAAATGATTGTTAAAATAGATATTGGTCAATTAGCAAAGACAATTACTCCTGTAGGTAAGTGTACGCAGAAAATAGTCCTTGGTTATCCCCTTCTACTTCTAAAGCAATTTTAATACAACTAGATCACTCATGGGCGTATCATTTAAAACTAGTGGTACTAATTACCCCCACACATAGGCTTTTAATTAATCATCATCGATATATCAGGGGAGTTTTAATAATTGTTAACATATTTCATGTAATTTTTCTTCAAAAATCACGTATAACTCACCTTATAAACGATTTCATTTTAGTCTCAATAGCTCGGTGACGCAGACACACCCTAGTCAGAGCTGTACCAATCTCTTTCGTAGCACCTAGAAAGAAAGAAATAAAACATTTTGTATACAATATGTAATTATTTTTAGAGATCAATACGACCTGGATCATTTGACAAGCTCTGTAATGCTACAGTAAGTTAGCACGCAACATACATATGATTTTTTACTTTTATCTGACAAGACAATTTCAGCCCATCGTGCCTTACCTAAATCTACAAAACTTAAAATTAAAGGAGAGGGAGCCGCTGATGAACCATCTTGCAGAAATCCCAACACACATGGTCTGCCAAATCGACACCCAACCCGCAGACTCTGTGCTTTCACATCAGCGCCTCCCTCTCCTTCTGACTTCGTAAACACTCCGTTAACAAATGCTGCATGTCCTCCACAACGCCACAGCGTTCACAATTTGGGCTGTCCACTATTTTCACTAGAAACGCAAATTTTACAGATGGACAATCTGATCTGAATCTAAATATTGTTTTCAAAATATAAAACATGATATAAAAAAGAAAATATTTGTAATGTGTTTGCAGGACACCACAGAACAACCCGTATTAGGCCCTATGTATATAAAAAAATGTCCACCGGACTTTTTCTAACATAAACCAGTGGGCTTATCACGAATTTAGTATGGCTTTCGAATCGAGCTGTCACAAGTAAAACGGATCCGTTAGCAATCGGGATCATGAATTTTTACTAACGACTAACGAGCACCAGCAATCTATCAAATGAACGAAAGATCGAGACGTTCGAAAATTAACAAAAAGTATCTAAAATATTGTAGTTCCAAATCCGCACGCGGTGGCGCTGCTCAAATTTCCATACAAATCGCTTGAAGCAAACTCGGTTCGAAAGCCAGACTAAAATTCGTGATAAGCCCACTGAACATAATAATTGGCTTAACCCAAGAATAAACTTACTAATAATAAAACAAAAAAAAAACATTAACTAAATACATACATACGTAATGTTTTTTTTATATGACAAACTAATATCACCTTTTTATCTCCAAACATAGAGACATAAATCGCTCGTAATGCAATAGTCAGTTGGGATTTTACGCAAATTAGCCGAGTTTACCGGTCAAACGGGAATTAAAGACGCTCAGAAGTGGCTACAAGGTGTACCAGTGCAGACGTGTCAGGGGTATAACCCGGCCGAATATAATAGGAATATGTGAAAATACTTAATCAGTGATAAAAGGAAGACTTTTCAACATGTCCGTGTTATTATTTTTAACGGTGATTTTTTTCTTAACGACGTATACCGTTGAAGGCCGTAAGTGATATTTTTGTTTAAAAAAACGAATATTAATCAACGTAAATACACAACACATTACAAATTATTTATATGTAACAAAATAACAAATGAATACTGACTGACTTTAAAACACTTTATACGGTTTACGAGCGTTAATTTTTAGAACGATAAACTTTATACTTAAAAAAAAGAAGGTGCAAACTTTTATAGATATAGAATAACACTAATAATTAAATAAAACTACTTCAACAGTATGAATTACAATCAAACTTATAGCAATTGGTAATCTTATAACTTAATAGTAATTTCTTCCAGATAACCAATTGTCATAGAACAGAGTAGGCGACCTTCATGCATTAACGTTCCAATTTTTCTAAAGAAATGTTTAATGAGGTCATAGACGTGCCATCAAATAAATTTGACTTTATGATTATTATGAAAATAATAATAATCAATACTATCAACTCAAAACTTTTAATTTACTACAAAAAAAGGAATATTTTAACGCTCGTCATAAAATACACATTTCACACTTTATTCTTAGTGGATAATGAATTTCTGATAAGTGACATGCCCAAAATATATTGTACTAGCGGTCCGGTACGTGCTTCGCTACGTATAAAGTGAAATTTAAAAAAAAATTAATTGGAACATCAAATTCATGCATCAAACAGCATGAATGACATAAAAAGTTTCAATTTGACAGCACAATCCGCCATTTATTGAATTAATTTGTTACAAAAAATGTGATAAATGAAGAACCACTGTACCGATTTTGTGCAAACTTCATCTAAACCATCTACTAAATAGTCCGAACAAAGCCTAAACATTTGGTTTGGATAGGTGAGCCCGTTCTTGAGTTATAAAATTACAACGAAAATTGCCACTTATTTTTATGTATATTATAGTCTAAGAGCCAGTACCCGGCAGACCATATTCATTTTACCAAAGCTGATATTTTGGTCAATCGTACAGCCATACCTACCTTACATGAAATGGGGCGTCACTAAGCCCAGCGAAGGTAGGTATGACGTCACTCAGGTAAGACAGGTACGAAAATTAGACCAAAATCAAATTTATTTTACCAAAGTTGCCGTTTGGACACATCAAAGAGTACAACTATTGCAACCAAAAAACAAAATGGCAGACAGTTTGGAGGGTATTAACCTCCTGGCAGACACTTTTGAAAATTCAAAAAAAAAAATTTTTTAGATTTATTTTACCAAATCTGATTTTTATATATGTTATTTGTACTTATATTACAAGCTTATTTTTTAAATGGCAGACATTTTCGCCGGTTATAACATTCCGGCAGACAACAAAATATCCCTCACAGTGTGAGTACATGTACTTACTCTAATTACTTCAACTTCGATAATTTTTGCATGCAAACGGATATATTATGAAAAAAATAAGAATAAATGATATTTACTATTTTATTATTATGGATGGGGAAGATGGGTTGTTTATGAAACAATAATAATGATCATTATTATAACAAAATATGATTAAAGATTTTATTGATTAACTTTTCTTGACATTTACATTAGTTATTATTATTCGTCAGCTTCATCTTCAGAATTATCACTACTTTCATCATCTTGCTCATCGTCTTCTTCATCATTTGGTTACCATCTTCAGAATTATCTGCAAAAATTAAGTATAAAATTTTTAATTGGATCGACAAAATTCTAAGGAGAATTTTTCATAATACAATTACCTGGTACATTTTGAATAAAATCACGAACGAAACATGGAAGTTGATCTCCCTCAAACCATTTAAACACGTATGAGGTGTCTCGTTCTTCCCAACCGCATTCCAGTGGGTTTAGCACAGAAGGGTTTTTTTCGGATGCATTTTTCCAGATGCTAGAAATGTAGTAAGCTCTTAAAAATTGTTGATAAAGTTCAGCTTTAGATGGGGGTATTGAACTAGCGTCAAAGCTTCTAACTTTTTTATTAAAGTTCTCATTTATGTCAGACGCTTTGTAACTATTAACAAAGAGTTGAAACCGACTATCATCCACATCTTTACATTTCTTCGTATTGTACATTAAATAAATAAATTGTTGAAGAATGTTAAACAGATCTTGTAACATATCCGGTGTTAAATCAGCGCTTCCCAATGTTGCGAATGCTTTTTGAAATTCAGTATTCTTTTTTAACAAGGTAAAGGGTCTTTTTCCCTTTATTAAAAAATTTTCCATGTATGTAGTATCCCAGACTCGTCAAATATTGTCATTAGAGGGTCTGATACAGATATCTTAATAATAATGCTCGGTAACATGGTTAACTTAAAAAATTTGTCATCTCATGTCTGGATGCTTAGTGGTACTGGAAATCATGAACGATTTATTGATATCACAAAAATTGATGAAGTATACGGTGAATTATTGTCAAAAAGCTTGATTGGTTTTCACTCTTTTACGGGGTGTGACTTCAACCCAGCATTTTTTTTAATAAAGGGGAAAAAAGACCCTTTACCTTGTTAAAAAAGAATACTGAATTTCAAAAAGTTAACATTCTTCAACAATTTATTTGTTTAATGTACAATACGAAGAAATGTAAAGATGTGGATGATAGTCGGTTTCAAATTAAAACAAAAATTAACGACTTCTCAGAACATCTAAGCGTAATTAATTTGAAATAATTCCTAAACAACGTTCATATTTATCTTACTGATCTATTTCAATATTATCTTAACAATAAATAATAAAATAATTACAAAAGTTTATTTTGAAACTGAGTTTTAGAATTTTTATAAATGAAAAAAAAAATTGGTTGTTTATTAGATTAGACCGGGAATCAAATCACAGTAACCAAGTCCATTACGATTTTATTCAAAAATTCAAAGAACCGCCTTTCACCAAACCCCGATGTTTACGTAAATTATTATAATAATAGTAAACGGAAAATACTTCGATAAGCGAGTATTCTGACCTCTTATCTTATTATACATTATAACACAAACATATAATATATTAAAATCATAACAATATAAATTATAAATAGTAAAAAATCGGATTGCTTCTGAAGGCCCGTATTTAAAAACTACACTTAAGCTATAATCTCTACTTAAAAATTTTAGTGGAGCGTTTTTTTTCTAGTACAAAATCACGTTGTTGAATCGCCGTTGTTGTTGACGTTGAATGTTTACCATTCATCACATTTATACATGCATCATAGTCTAGCTACATTATAAATGAAATTAATTTAAAATTATTTTGCTTACAATTCCCGCTACAACACTCAGTAATTTGTCTCGACGCGTATCCGGATGATGCCACGTGAAGTGGCGAAACGCGTCGAGACAAATTACTGAGTGTTGTAGCGGGAATTGTAAGCAAAATAATTTTAAATTAATTTCATTTAACATGGATTTCCGCAAAGTAACGCCTGAAACAACTAATTATAGCTACATTATATTGGCTAACTGAATGCGCATACTAATTTTATTATGGCAACCTTATTTCTAGACCTAGTATTTTATTCACTTTCTCTCATTTCAAAACATGCTGTACATTATGCCTACTAAACCATATTTTTTCTTAATACAATTGGAATAATACTGCACCGGGATTTTCCCTTTTAACGTTTCCACTCACACTAAATAAGTCTAGGAAAATAATGCAATTAATTTTTTTTTGTTAAATCTACACACAAACATAAACGTTCTTAAATAATAATAAAAATTCTTTATTGCACTACAAAAAACATGGCACAATGGCGAGCTTAGTGCCATTTGGCATTCTCTACCAGATAACCATTAGGAGAAATGCGGTGAATGAGGCTTAAAGGTAATTAATAATAATAATTTTAAAAATCTATACGTCATACTACAAGCAATACTTAAACATACACAAAATAAATAAATATGCACAAAAGGCTACTTACTCACGACATATAACCATTTATAAATAAGGACAAAGTTAAAATTCAGTCTACTTATAAGGAAAAAAAGCAATTGAAACATTTCGAACGATTCGGCCTTCAAAAAATACATCGAATTCCAAAATAGTCGTAATATAATGCTAATACGTAATGCCATTGACTTCACTTTAAATCCGATAAACAATTCAGTGCATTCACTGAACTCGTTTAAGCTTTAAGACTATATAATTATATTTATTTTTAATTTTTTCTCTCCCCTCTTCCTTACATCTATTTGGTTCTTGTTTTTTATTTTATGCATTTTTGTAATTTTATTAGAAGTGCAGTATATATCCCTTTATTACCTTGAGCATGCCGTCCTACCCTATTTAGTTTATATAATGGTACTCCTTTTTATAATATAAAAAGTCACAATGAAATTTTGTAAGTAGACTTTATAAATAAATAAATAACAATTTCCTCATGCCTTTTTACGAAGGACTCTTATTAGTTTTCGTGGCTTACATTCTTACAAATGAACTTCCATCCCCAGAGAGCACCTGCAAGACACCAAGCGGCAGACAAGGACAATGTATAATAGTAGACAACTGTCCAGAGTTGTATGCCTTAATAAAAAACACGAACACGTCACCAAGAGACACTGACCTGTTAAGAAAATCACATTGCGGATATCAAGGCCAAAAACCTATGGTACGTATCTGATGACACTTCTAGCTAATCCCAAAATCACACCTCAAAATGATACTACCCTGAGACAAAAGACTGTCTCGCAGTCTTTCTATTCAATTCATGTAATTTTAATTTTAATTCTCAGGTATGTTGCGAATCAAAACCACCGCCAAACAACAAATGCTACACACCGGACGGACAAATCGGCGAATGCGTAAATTATCTATCCTGCCAATCGATCGTGAACATGCTACAAGCACAGAGTCCGGTGCCTAGCGAGACATACCAGTTTGTCCAAAATTCCAGGTACACCAAGGCAAAAGTCCACTTTTTTGATATATATTTTCTATAAAGAATTTAATGCTTGTTTTTCTCGGAATATAATGCCGTGATTTGATATGGAGATATATAATCATTGCATTAAAACTAAAAAACAACATCCTTCAATAATTTCGAATAGCAATATGTATCTATATCATTACAGATGTCAAGGACCAACAGCATATAGCGTGTGTTGTCCCGAATCACGTGCCGTAGTTACCCCCACTCCATCCGTCAAACCAGGAAAGAAAGGAAAGTGTCAAGCACAAACTGCTCCGCCTGACCCTCGAACTGAATGTTGTGGTCGGGAAGCATCATCGGATGATCGGATTTCAGGTAAGCTGCTTAATTACAAAAGGGCTTAAATTTAACCCAAATTCTTGCTCTCTCACTAGTTCTACTCATCATAAACTTTTTACATCATTAAGGCAGTGTTTCTCAACGTGAAGCCCACACCCTACAGAGGGGCAATTTGATTGTGAAAGGGGGCAATTCGAAAATGAGCTCGACACGAGTTTAACCCTTTCACTCCGGATCATTCAGACAATGCTAGATTTCGGTACCAAAAAAAAGCAAATTCTTAAATAATTGCGGTAAATAATTATTAGGTATAATTTAGCTTGATGAGACTAAAATATCAACTAGGTGTTTGGTTACATAGAGGGGGCATAAGAATTTTAGAAAGGCTCAGATGGGGCATGGCACAAAAAAGGTTGGGAAACACTGATGTAGAATGTCCTCCATGGATGGATGTGATTGCTAGTACAGATAATGTAGTCAAAGTGATGACCTTGGATTATTTCCTCAATAGTTTACTTGACGATTATATTCATAAAGTATATAATATCCAAGTTATCCTGTTTCATATCCTTATGCAACTGAGCTTACGATATACCTATATTACTTTACTTCTAACATTCACGTTTTTGTATTACATTGACACTAATATACTATAGTTTCAAATCAAAAACAACAACACAAAACGCAATGTAAACTTTACCGCAATAAAAACGGATATCCCCAAGTCGTAACGAGTTGACTCATTAAATAAAAACCACAATCATACGTCAAATTTAACATTCTATTAATAACGAATTAGAGAGAAATACAATTTGGAGTTACAACATTGTATATATGTACCTATCTATATGTTTTATAAATAGTTAAGAATATCACACCGTCTAATTTCGATATCAAAATCATACAGTATCTCTTAATCAAATAAAAATTTATTAGTCCCTTTGAAAAACAAGCCCTAGATTTATGAAGACCAATTATTCCAACCTGAAACGCCAGAGACGGAAGGAAAAATGATATAGAATTTGGGATCATAATAAAAATCATTCTAGGTGGAAACGCAACAGCATTGGACCAATACCCGTGGTTAGCTCTTATAGAATATTCTAGAGGTACCGCGATCAAATTACTTTGCGGTGGTGTTCTGATAAGTGGGCGTTACGTGCTAACAGCTGGACATTGCGTACTCGGAGACATATTTAAATATGGTAACCCGTAAGTATGTTTTAACACTAGAACTACCAACCGGTCAATCTGACTGGTTTCAAAAATTCTTCACAAGACTTTTATTATTTTATTAACGATTCTATTTTTTACAATTCTACAAAAAAAAAATTGAATTATATTTAATACTTTGCATTCACAAATCAACCGGTCATTTTGACCGGTTGGTAAAAATAGGTCATACTGAACCAGTTGGTAGTTCCCGTGTTAATAAATAAATAGGAAGCTATATGGTACATGACCGTTTAATGTTAACTAAAGTACAATCCCCAAATGAAGAAAGACTTATCCAGTTTATAACGCATTACTTTCAAACTAATGCCAGCGAGTTAGGCGAGTTTCTTGTGATTTGATTTGATGATCTTGAAACTTACTATGCGCAAGAGCCTAAACGGCCTATGCTAAATAAAGATCAATATGTACACCAAAGATCCAAGAAACAACTAATTCTTTAATATTATTAGCATTAATTGTGATAAATTTTGATATATTTGACTTAACTAGGCCAATAAATAAAGGATATTTTGAGACAAAAAAAAACTCCCTAATTATTCCAGCATGAATGTACGCCTGGGAGAATATGATACATCAACCGGGCCTGTCGACACAAAAGTGGTGGCCGGTGGCGGTGTCGACACCAGTGATCCCATAGTTGTGATACCAATAGAGCAGATGATACCACATCCAGAATACAACCCAAAGCATCCGTTAAGGCGGAACGATATTGCACTTATTCGCATGGCTTCAATGGCACCTTATACCGGTAAGTTTGTTATTATCTGCTTGGAAATAGCCACAGTGACTGGATCAGTCTTTATAAACATCTAATGCTTACTACCTTATATATGTATTTGTTCGGATAATTCGATATTTAAGCCTAATTTTGGCGGTTAAACGTCAGTTTTTTAATTGTTTTTTTTTTTTATAAGAAATATAAGTGATAAGGGGTAAAGAAGTTTTTAATTTGTTAGTACACGCACAGTGTTATTTACAGAATTCATCCGTCCAATTTGTCTACCAGCAATGGACGCAACAAGAAACCCACCGGCCGAATTCAAGCTATTCGCTGCCGGTTGGGGAGCCGTCAACGAGACACTATCAGCTAGTACTGTCAAGTTGCACGTGGATCTACCTTATAAAACTAAATCTGTAAGTTAAAATTCAACACTAAGTGTAAGATAACATTATACGTAAAGTATTTACTTATTTATTGATCATTAGGAGTGTCAAGCAGCTTACAATATTCCGAGACGTTCAATCCAACTATGGGACAAGCAAATATGCGCTGGTGGCGTCAAAGGGAAAGACTCATGCAAGGGCGATTCCGGTGGTCCATTAATGTATGAAAATGGAAGAGTTTTCGAAGTCATCGGCATCGTTAGTTTTGGGACTACACCGTGCGGGCTCGAAGACGTCCCCGGCGTCTATTCAAAAGTTATAGAATACATAACGTGGATTAGGAATACTATACGATAATATAAGTTTACTTTAATCGGACTATTAGTTTTAAACGTCTGATTAAATACCTAAAGTCTTTTAAATTAGTCAAATCTTCTCGGACATTATTATTTATTCACTACGGTTGTGACTTTATGTAGCTAACTATTATCTTTAGATTAATTTATTTCGACGCATCGAAAGCCTTATTACGTGATCGCTTTGAAACGCGTTAGGTTAGACTACGTTTTAAATTAGTTAGTACTTGTTCATGAATAACCTAAGATAACACTAAATAAATAGTTGTTATTGTAACTGTTTTTTTATATGCTGCAGTTTCACTTTTGACTGAGGCCTTGCTTTACAACTGCTATATACCCATTTGGGTTCCTAACACAAACGATTCCAGTTTCTGTTACCAACCAATTACAGACTGGACTGTGGACTGGAAGAAGCAATCATTAGAAAGGGATAACTATATTCTTATCGTGTCGAAATTAAAGCATGTATGAAAGGGACGCTGATATTTCCTTTGCTATTCACGACACCGCTATCATTTCTCTTTCTAACGCTTATATACCTACAAAAACTATATCCATGTACACACGTTTATTGATTGTACTCCTAACAGAGGGTTTCCATATCCTAATACACAGTGCATTAGATATAATCAAATAAGTATTAATAAAGACGCGTGGAGGAAAAACTACTTAAAATCAAACATGTTTAAAAACCGACTTAATAAATAAACCAGTATTAGCAAACAAGTCTGACGGGACAGACGTTCGTTCGAACGATCACGACTTTTAATATTAATAACAAACCACTATACCTTTCTATTTAGCCATTTTAAATACGCTAAAACAATTATATTTGTAGACAGTTAAATTTGTGGAAATAGTGAGTGATTTTACTATAAAAAATAAATATGTGACAATAAAATATGTTAAAATCCTAAATTAACAATAAAAACATACGTAACTAATAAATAATTTGTTATTATTGATATAATTTAAATAAGTTTCGATACTACTAAACTCCAAGCTGAATCGATTCTAGAAACAAAGCATCCTTCTCGTTCCATGGAAGTACAATTTTGTTTTCGTTTCAAATATCTAAAAATAGTGTCATTAAACTAATATAAAAAAGAATTTGCGAATTAACTTTATAACAAGGAAGCGTTCCGTTCTCACAGACGATTATTGACCTAACTCTTATTGCATTGATAACCTAAAAAGATAAAATGTAAAAACAATTCTATTGAAATAAATTCATTAAATTAATATATCTCAGCTGTCCATAAGTTAAAATGTACACATTAATTCTTTGTCTATTTTTAGCTGACATAGCTACAGCACGTAAGTATATATATATTTTTGTTATTTTTAGTATGTGATATCACTATGCAAAACGATTGCTAGCAAGGCAATATAAGTCACCATCTTGACTAGACATCCACTCTTTAAACTCGGTAACTCTCAAGTCGATTACTGTGGTCATTGTATGCCTGCGTGATTAAACCAATACAGAACGAAAATACGGGCATTTCCTACTCAGGAATACTTTCGGGCTGGTAATAATTAACGAAATTACGAATTTCACAGTAATATCATGACGGATAGGCTAGCTACTCAGGGCTTATTTTGACAGGACTTTTTAGTGGCTTATATCTCAAAATGGCCGTATGACGAAAATTCTGATAAGCCAGAGTAGCCCCCCTGGTCCGTAGAGTATCAATATTCTTACTAACTAATAATCCTTTAATAATACGAGCTCAATGTGGAACCCTACAAATACTTCAGCTAACTCAGTGTTTCGGGAAATCCCGCAGTACTGGTCATTTCCTTACTATATTTTTCCATCAAAAATGAGGAAAATATGTAATTTATCTTTTAATCGTTTGATGCAAATCGGTACTTATTTGCACTCGTTTTGTTAGTTTATTGTATCCAAGTTGAGAAGGTAGAATTCAAATTAAGTCAATTAGAAATAGAATAAAATGACATAAATTTTCAGAGGACATATGCCGGACACCGAACGGCAACGCGGGCACTTGCGTCTTATTAGACGTATGTACACCATTAAAGAATATCAACAAGAAGAATAAAAAGACACCAGACGATATAAACTTTCTGAGACAGTCGTCCTGTGGTCTTCATTTAAATGTTAAACCTAAGGTAAATTAGATAAGAACTGACTTAATGCATTCTCTGCTAGTGATCCGTAGTCATCTGACAACAATTAAATAAACAAACCAAATATTACAGGTATGCTGCCCAGACCCATCAGAATGGGCTACATTCACAACAATCAAACCTATGGTCTTTCCACTCGGAGAAAGACTACCGAGCACAACGGAGCCAACTACAAAAGCCACGAAACTATCACGGCCTTTAACCACGGCCACTACGATTATAGATCCACCAATACCAGAAACATATGGCAAATGTCCACCAACTATAGAAGCACCAAATAAAGACAGTCTTTGTTGCGGAAGACAAGCTACAACCGGTGAAAGAATAAAAGGTATGTGATTAATATAAGGCATTATTTTTGAGATTAGCTTCTATAATAATAAGAAAGAGATGGAGTCAATTCGTCTCAAGAAAAGAGAATGCCTGTAAGCAACTAAGCCAGTTAAGCGACTATTAAAATTATCCAATTTAACCTCCATAATGTAATAATTCCAGGTGGCCGTGTGGCTGGAGTAGACGAATACCCCTGGCTAGCATTAATAGAATACGACAAACAACAGACCGGATGCGGCGGCTCCCTCATAAGTCATCGATATGTCTTAACAGCAGCCCATTGCTTGGGCAATACTATTTATGGACATCCGTAAGTACTCCAGCATATTGACATTATACACATTAACATAGCGATCCGTGTGTGGTAACTTATATTCCACTTTAATTTTAACCAATCAAAAAACCATAACGGAATGCTTAGCTTCACTTTCAATTTCTACTAGTCAATGTCCAAGAAACAGAGAAAGAGCTCACGGGAAATAACCAGTGGTTCTTAACCGGTGGTCCCTGGAGGTACCCGAAGTGGTTCGTGAAGCTATCTTTATTTATGTGACTATAGTACTATACTTATAGTTTATAATTTCTTCTACAATGATGTGACATTTCCGTTAAAACTACTATTTCCGTTATACGGTTTATTAACAATTTTATTATATTTACATCACCACGAAACGGTTGGTGGAAATTTTGTTAAATGGTCCCTCTTAACTAAAAGGTTAAGAACCACTGTTTTAAACTAAATGAGCATCTAATAAAAATTTTCCTACAAATATTTCCAGTCGTAAAGTCCGATTATCAGAGTTCGATACAAGCACATTTCCCACGGACACAGTGGAAACGGCGGGTGGTGGATTCGAATACGTAACTGTGGTAGTCATTCCAATTGAAAAGGAGATCATTCATCCTGACTTTAAAAGGGGGAAAGGCACATTAATAAATGACATAGGATTGTTGAAATTAACGAAAAACGCTCCTTATACAGGTATGACATGAAAAAACGATTCTATAAGTAATTACAACGGGTAATGGATCCACACTTTAGACCTAATATTATATAAATTGAACTAATATCAACTGCTAGAGGTGATCTTCGAGCAGATACAACTGCTACCAAAGAAAAACATCTGCAGACAGCAGTCGCCTTTGCTACAGCGACTTGATAAGATCTAAACCACTGCACAAATTCTTTTCAGAATTCATCCGTCCAATATGTCTACCATACGAGGACATAACTTTAGAGCCTGAAGCAGACCTCCGCTTAACTGTAGCTGGTTGGGGAAGCAACGGAAACATCTCAAGCACACTCAAACAATACGTTCACGTGCCATATGTAAACGCTACTCAATGCGAAGATACTTTCGTAGAAAACCGGTCACACTTCACACTAACTGACAAACACATTTGTGCCGGAGGAGAGA
Source organism: Tineola bisselliella (assembly GCA_028551675.1). NCBI lineage: Eukaryota > Metazoa > Arthropoda > Insecta > Lepidoptera > Tineidae > Tineola > Tineola bisselliella. Next base: position 18,308 of record JAPWLS010001053.1, read on the forward strand.
CGGGTAAAGACTCATGCGGCGGGGATTCGGGAGGACCTCTCATGCATGATGTGGGTTTCTCATACATCGTGGTTGGTGTAGTCAGTTTTGGTCCGGCAGTTTGCGGCCAAGAAGGAAGACCTGCCGTCCACACACACGTGTACAAATATATAGATTGGATAAGGAGAGAAATGGTATAGTAGATGCTATTGAAATAAATAAATATATTACTTCATCTACTGACAACAAACTTATTCAAAAATCATATTATACGTTAGATGAATATCTTGCAGATAATAAAGCTTGGATAAAACCAATGTCATTTTATGTTTACCCTTAGATATATACTAGGACGACAATGTCCCTATACAGTAGCTATTCTTCTACGTCATAGTAGATTCATTATATAATATTATGACATTAGTATGTAAGTGGACAATGCCAGTATACAGCAACTAAATCAAATTGATAATTATTAAATCGATAAATTTATTTCATTTGTATTTATAGTGACGAGTAAAAGCACTCTATTAGAGCTCAATTACTAAAAAAAATAATAAATGTATATCGGATGCATTGTGAAGTTTACACTTCTGAAGTCATAGAAGCAGAACGAAGACTATGAAACCAACTATACATTGATCAAAGGAAGGAAGATTATAAACTGAAAGAAAATACAAACATATAAATATCTCAAAACCCATCTCTTTATATAATAACCTATACGATGCTAATAAACACGTTTCAAGATCTATTTAACTAATATTCTCTGCAGGAATATGAAATACGTGCACAGACTTCTAACGAGCTAAGACGAAGGCGAAAAAATAAGACAGATATGCAAAAATACAACTTTCATACAAATGATTGTCACATTGGTTTTCGACTTAATAGACAATCATATTCAGAATTTGATTAACTAGCACAAAAACTTCATAAATTATACGTCTAAATCTATATATATAAAACTCAAAGGTGACTGACTGACTGACTGACTTAGTGATCTATCAACGCACAGCCCAAACCACTGGACGGATCGGGCTGAAATTTGGCATGCAGGTAGATGTTATGACGTAGGCATCCGCTAAGAAAGGATTTTGATCAATTCCACCCCTAAGGAGATAAAATAGGGGATGAAAGTTTGTATAAATCGTCTTAGATTTTCGACTGATTGAAATGAAATTAAAGATTGGAGCTACTATGATGAAGACGCTTTTACACACGCTAAATAAAAATAAAGCCGCAAAAACTATACCTAATTAATAATAATACTTCTTAACGGGAGCGAAGCCGCGGGCAACAGCTAGTTGTAAATAAATCTATTGTTAAAAGAAAATCCTTTGCTGAAAAATGACAAAATGATATATATATATATAAGTATTAATTAATAAATGCAACATACCTCTCGCATTTGTAGCTGCATCGGCGATCTTCTGAAACGCATCCAAGAACGCAGCGATAGCCACCAATGCGGACCTGAAATTTCAGTAAAAGCAAATTAACACATCAAAAGGCGGGAGTCGTAGTACTACGATTTATCACGACTGCTAGTTCTTTCTTAATATTTCTTGTAGCTCTTCGCTCTAGGGCGAAAAATGAGACGGATTTGTTAATATCGCTTAGTTGTTATAGCACTGTCTAATGTTAATAAACTAAAATGCAGTACATAAAACCACTACACATGTCATATTTTTTTATTCACTTTCAGACAGAAATTCATAAACGATGACGTCACATAATAACAAACGCACCTAATAAAACGATTTACAAACATTACAATCAATTGCTATCAATTGTTGTTCTAAATTTATCAATCATCGACTGTTCCATGATTACATTCAATTGTTTTGCGAACTGACTTATAGATGATACAAAAGAACATGTAAAATAGATTAAGTGCAATCGTCCCCTATCTCTACCTCTGGGGGGCTACTCAGGCATATCCAAAGTTTCGTGATACGGCCCTCACCTCTGTAGCTTTCGTGAAATTTGACAATTAAGCCCGTAAAAAGTCTTGAGATATGTCCGTAAAATAAGCCTTGTATAACCTATCCGACGTGACGTCGCTGTTAAATCCGTAATTTCGTGAATGATTACGGGTCCGTATGTGTTCCTGAGTAGGAAACGTCCGTATTTTCGTCCGAAGTTTGTGCGCCTGAGTAGCCCCCCTGTAACGGCGTAAACATGTACAATAACGTGTCAGATGATGTCAAAGTGTTGAATGAATTACAATTTAAAACACATATAAACAAACAAATATTAAATAACAAAGCATTTTACTCTCTGAATGAAGCTGCAAATGACTGTGAAAATTGATTATATCTGATAGTTAATGTTATTATAATATTTATTGTTGAAGTGAGCAGGGGGCGCTGTCGTCGTTGCTGCGTATTGTTGTATTTTGACAAGTATCCCAATAGGAACCTACGGATGATGTTAGAAAATAGAAATTGGTAATAGAACTCGCAATCGAGAGACAAAGTGTTTGAATCTCTCCAAAAAAAAAACTAAACCGGTACAAATGTAACTTTGTTCAGTACCTATAGTACAATAAAGGCATATATAAAAGAGTGGTAGGCAGACTGATAGTGGTTATTAGCCTAGTACCACCACTTTTAATCGTAAGTACATATATGCAACACTAATATAACTCCCTGTCTATCCCATTTGAAGCTTATAAATCAACTTACTTTAAAGCAGTATGAAGTTTTGTCGCCTTCGAAATAAACTCCTCCCACATAGGTGTGCTGTTCTGTGAACAAAGAAACAAATAACACGTTAAAATAAATACAACATTATATATTATATATATATACAAAGATAAGACACTACACAAATTGATATGCAGCTAAAATAAAAAATAGCTACTGGAATTGACAGCTATGACAGCGAAGCGAATTATTAATGTGAATGTGAGTTTGTTTGTTACGTTTTCACGCAACAACTATTTAACCAATCATCATGAAACTTTGTACACATATTTTCGGAGGTACTAGAAGTAACATAGGATACTTTTTATATATAAAAAAAGTATTTTTTACTATAGTGTCAGCTGTTTGGAATCATATTGATTTATTTCTGTTGAAATGAACTCTGATACTTATTTAATGACTTAAATGCGAGCGAAGCCGCGGATAAAAGCTAGTAACTAATAATTTAATAAATATTTATTAAGATCAGTATACAAATTAAACACTAAAATATTTTTAAACAACAGAATAAGATGAAATAATTAAGTTAAAACAAAAGGGCTACTCAGACGCTCTTCGGACGAAAATACGGACGTTACCTATTCAAGAACACTTCCGTAATCATTCACGAAATTACGAATTCAACAGCGATATCACGACGGATAGGCCACACAATGCTTATTTTATGGACATTTGACGGGACTTTTTTCGGGTTTATGTGTCAAAATTCATATAAACTATAGAAGTGACGGCCGTATTACGAAACTTCGGATACGCCTGAGTAGCCCCCTAGACACGTGGCATTTTTAGTATTACCCTATTGGTTGGTAACCCTAATAAATTTTATAGCTCATTTCTAATTAAAACACGTGTGTGAAAGTAAATGGTTTTATCTCGAAACCACCTTCAATTTTACGAGGCCCGTATCAGCCGACTTAGAGAGGTATAAACGATTAGCGAAACAAATAGGTCATTAATTATTTTACCTTTCAGTGAGTCATATTATTATTATTTTAAATAAACACCTATCATGATCGCGACGAGACCGTAAACCATTAAGACGTCGGATTAAAATACTAATAAGCCGGAATCATTCTAAACTAAATAATAATAATAATATACGCGAATAAACTTGATTTCATTTTATTATTAAAAAAAAACTAATCATAGATTCTTCAAAATAGTAGGTAAATAAAAGAATTTCAATAAAATTAATAATAACTTTAAATGGAGACACGTCGTATCACGCTGAGCGTTGACGACTAAATGAACCACATTAGTCCACTGGACTAATAACGTAAGCTTAACAACGTATTTATTATACTTTCGCGACCTCTACTAAATTGAATTCAATGAAAAAAAAATTAAGTAAATTTATAGCTAATTGATTTACAATTAATATTTTTTTATTTCGCATAGACCCTTTTTGCTCCTACCAATCACAGCCTGTACAATATAATGTTAGTATTAGAAGTCAGGGGGGCTACTCAGGCGCACTTCGGACGAAAATACGGACGTTTCCTACTCAGGAACACTTACGTAATCATTCACGAAATTACGGATTTGACAGTGACGTCACGACGGGTAAGCCATGCTTATTTTACGGACATTTGACAGGACTTTTTACGGGCTTATGTGTCAAAATTCACATAAACTATAGAAGTGACGGCCGTATCACGAAACTTCGGATATGCCTGAATAGCCCCCCAGATACATTATTGCTTAGCTCTAAATTAAGCATACACTAAAAATATAATACAATTAATGTAAAAATGTATATATAACACATGCAACCAAGCACGCCGATATACACACAATCATCTTTTGATTTTGATTGGATGATAAACACGAGCGTGCAATCACCTCCGTCTAGTTTATTCATCAATCGATCCCGAGTGTTGAAATCAAAAACTATATCAGCGAATAAATTGAACCGAAAACCAGGAAGAGCGTGTTTAATTTTAGATACAGGGTGTTGTCTACTCAAGTGGATAAGCCTACGTGACACACTTCCAAGTACACTGACCCCCTGTATATGCCGCGTTTGACGCACGCCATAGAAGCGAGGTTTATTCGCATTTCACTCCGGTTTTTACGTTATTTATGCAACGTGTGCTTTTCGTACTGAAAGAAGAACAAAAAAAACAAACCGTTGACCTAGTTTTTTTTTTACTTGATGAACATAAAAACAACGTAAAACGTCTACAAAGAAAAACACTTCTAGCAAAATTGCGGTTTACTTTCGTTTTCATGTATTTTTTAATATATCATACAAATGATAACTAGTCCAAACTGGAATAACCAAACTATTACGTCTAACATCACTATTTAATCCCTACTAATACTATAAATGTGAATGTGAGTTTGTTTGTTACGTTTTCACGCAACAACTACTTAACCGATCATGGTGAAACTTTGTACACATATTTTTGGAGGTATTAGAAGTAACATAGGATACTTTTTATTTTAAAAAAATATTATTTTTTACTATAGTTTCCAACTGACTATAGTTTCAGCTGTTTGGAATCATATTAATTCATTTCTATTGAAATGATCCCTGGTAGGTACTTATTCAATGACTTAAATGGGAGCGAAGCCGCGGGTAAAAGCTAGTATCTGAATAAATTGTTAAAATAATAACAAAATTAAAGAACAATCTTTGCAAAAGAAAACACTTACAGGCACAATGGCGAGCTTTATCCCATTACACACTTTCTACTATATCACGTGGTATCCCGAGAATATTCCCATCCAATATTGTCGACCCTTACGAGAAGACTCGCCTTTTACTATAGATGATGTATACGATTTTTTACTTGATGGATAAAAATAAATGAAATAAAAATCATTTATTAGCATAGGCACTAAAGGCTCATCGTTAGACTCTACAATGGCTTCGGAAAGGCGTATGACGAGAAGAAGACCACAACAAACTCGTCAATCATAGCATGTATATGAAATAATTAACAAAAAAAAAACAACTGAATTTTAATTCAGAGAAAAAAAAAGTAAATAACAATGTATACAACAAAATATATATAGTTAGCTACCTATACAACATTAAATTCAATCAAAAGTCATTTCACTAGTTTAAACACTAGTTTAACCACACATTTCCATCGCTCATGTAATCAATAATTTTGTAGTAAGCCTTTTTAATTAGCATCTGTCTTGATAAGATATGGTGCTATACCATGCGTTACCCATAATAGTGATCCCAAACACTTATCACGTATCACGATTTATTCGTGATACCAGACGAAGTTTATTTAGTCATAAATACAAAACCTCAGATACAATTATGCTCTATCTACAGAACTATTCATAGGAGTGTATTTCTGTGTTGACCGCTACTAGGATACCATAAAAGAAAAAGATGAAATTCACGCATAGAGCGGTACGGATTATTGATATATTTCAACTAACAAATTACATGCCATTCCATTTCTCTTTTTGTTAAAATATAGTGTTAGCAACCAAATTCAATAATGTTGATTAAAACTTTAAATATGAGTTAATTAAGTGATAATTGATACGATTAGTAATCATTTTAACGTGACAGACATGCGGCGACCCCTATCGGCTGGAAGGGGTAGACGCATATCTGTCACTCAGACGAGAAAGGCAGTCTGGTCAAAACCACCAAACAGGAAGGTGTCATTTTGATGTGTGTTAATAATAATACTGAATTAAATAAAATGTGAGTATTGATATTTTGTATGTTTTTATTTAAATAACCCCTTTCGCCATGATACCTATTTAACTGCACTTGACAATAGTAAATACGTACGTGCAGGTAGAAGTAAATGTAACACGTTCATCCCCACTACATTAAAACTCCCCACCTATTCTTAAAAGCAAAATATCAATAAAACGGTAATACAGAAAAAAAAGCACCTAAAAATAACCTACTTGAACGCGTCATAAGATTTTTTTTTCAAGTGGCAATGTGTTCACGACATAAAAATAAAAGGGGTAGCGGCAAGATCAAACCTTTCATCAAAGGGACCACCCCTTCATGACATTGAGGGGTTAATATAGAATGACTTTTAAAAGCGATAATTAAATTAATTTATTTTTAGCTTCTAATTTCGTATACGGCATGCAATCTATATCTGTACTAATATATAAAGAGAAAACATTTGATTGTTTGTTTGTATGTATTGAATAGGCTCCGAAACTACTGGACCGATTTGAAAAATTCTTTTACCATTAGAATCCTAGATTATCCCTGATGAACATAGGCTATAGAATATTTTCAAAAACGTTAAGGATCCGTATGAAAACTTCAATAATGTAACCCAGTGTGAAAAAAAACATTATACTGCGTACGCTGCGGAAATTATTGACAATAGAGCAAAGTGATGTACCTACAATAGTTTTATAGAGGACATTAAAATCTACAAAAAAGGCTTCGATACCACATGTCTAACTATTACAGTTATGTCACAATAACTACTTTTTCGTGTTAAAATTCATAGTACTTTATATCTTCATTATTACGCGAACGAAGTCACTGGCAACAGCTAGTTACTTATAAATTCACGTTCGCCTGTTCTTTATCTTCACGACACAATAAACTCGGGAAGGTAGTAGGTCAAGTTCTTTTTTTTTCTTTTTTGTTTAGCCGTCGAGGTCAAATCGCCGTCATTATTTGCTCATTACTATGGTATGACCGCTAGTTCACTTTGTTAACGGTATAAATAACAGATGGATACTTTTGACAGACACGACGTTTTAACGTAGTCATGTTTAATCTTTCTTGGTTGTCTGAAGTTATTCGCGAATCCACGTCCTATTAGGATGGTAGCAACAAAATTATAACTTTTTTTTTTATTTACTTTTAGTAATTGGGCTCCACTGGAGCGCTTTTACTCGTCAATACAAATATAAATATAAATGAAATAAATTTATTAATTATCAATTTGATTTAGCTGCTGTATACTGGCATTGTCCACTTACATACTAATGTCATAATAATATATAATAAATCTACTATGACGTAGAAGAATAGCTGCTATATAGGGGCATTGTCATCCTATTGTATATCTAAGGGTAAACATAAAATGACATGTCATATACATATATTATTTACAGGAGAACGATTTAAAGTTGTTATTCTGCATAGTTGTGTACATTCTTCGTTTTTGTATTAAGTATCGACAAATACGCGCTCAAAATATGTCAGACTCGAGCGGACTAACCTAACGGACACCGAGTAATAAATAAAATTACACTAAAATAAACTAAATAACATTTCACCGGTAATCGTATCATTTAAATACCTATTATAAAAACAATGAAGAAAAAAACGGTGTAAAATTTAATGACATTTTTTAGTGTTCCCAGTAAAACATCGTTTTGTTTTCCCATGTTTTAGGGATACATATTTTTAAAAAATGAAACTTGCATACTTTTTTCGATTTTTTTAATGATAATTTATCATATGTTTTTTTCTTTTAAGACAATATTTCATCCATTTTCACATGATAGGAAATACATCCAGAAATACTAATAATAATAAATCTCCAGTATGTACAATTTATAAACAGCTTTGAAATAGGTTAATTTTACATTGTTCCAATGATTTATTCGGCTAAAACGCGTAGCATGTTTATTCTGGAAGCGTCGAACAGGCACGCAACTCTCGACTACAAATCAAAGATTATAAAATTCAAAATCGTGCGCATAAACACCCAATACTTTAGTGAAACCAACGCTCAAGTTAGCATGCATCTTGGCGAGTGATAACTTCCTGACGGTTATTCCTTTTTCAACCAAATGCAGGTGCAGATGGAAATAAACCGTTTAAAATATACAATAGATTAGTGATGTATTTTTTTTTTAATTAGATCATTCATTTATTAGGTGGTTAGTTCAGTAACAGTACACTCATACCTCGCTATACGGCCGCTCTTTATACGGCATTACGCTATAACGGCAAAACTTTCGATGTAGATATATCTACACGTTGCCAATCTATTAATTCCTTATACGGCTTCTCGCTTTGCGGCTAAATTTTGTGGGACGTGTCTAGGCCGTAAAGCGAGGTATGGGTGTAAAAGTAAGCCTGAGGGCCCATGACCACATAACTTAATGACATGGGATTGTGTGCAACCAGAAATTACCTCAAAAATTCAGAGTTCAGACCCTACTCTTTCATATAATATAATATTTACCGTGAAAAAAAAAAAGGTTTTTATTATAGCCTGGCATATGACAACTCTGCGCTTGATATCGAGCACAGATAACTGTTAATTTATTACACTAGTTAACTGGTTACTGGATTACTATTAGAACCATATAAATTGCAATAATAATAATAATAATAAATATTTTATTGCTTTAAGAGTTGGTATTACAATTAATCACAAACAAAGTAATTTCTTCTATATAACCAATTGTCATAGGAGAAACAGTGTTAGTAGACGGTATATATATATATATATATATATATATAAACGTACATATAACCTTTAACAATAAAAGTATAAGACAAGATGATAACCTATCTCGTTGTCGGCATTCACCAATAAACAAGACAAGACAGTCCGTTATCATCCAATTGACAGTACATTATTATGCACTAAAATAAACCCGACCTTCACTAACACTAAGGTTCGTATTCAAAAATAACACTTTATTTTATGCAGTCAAAATTACTTACTAATAAATAATAAATCTTTAAACACGGCAACCATTAGGTAGTAACCAAAATGAAATAGTAACAAATTTTCAAGCATGTGATTGGTCTATTTTGTTTCGTACGACTGAGTGACGTTTTGATCTCTATTCAGATAATCTCTACTTGAACGTAATTTCTGAGCACAGGCCTAAGATAAGCGTATTAGTGAAGTATAAGTTAGTATGGGGCCCGGGAACCTCCATTATTTAAAAAAAATCACATAGTCGGCGTCTACTAGTGTTCCCAAATTGAAAACAATTTTGTCTTAAAGCAAATGTAGAACAACGGGATCTACACTAAATGTGAATTGTACATAACCTTATTATATAACCTTAATATATATATTTCGATATTTCACATACTTCTCTTTTACCAGCCTTTTGAAATGTGGGAGTTTCCCGCGCCCCACCCTGTATATAAAACAATTAATAATGCTATAAATTGATTATATAGTTATAATATGTCATTAAGTCAAATAATACTGATTGGATGGAGTTCGATGTCTAAGCCTAAGATAATTTTGGCGCTCAAACGGGCTGTCAGTTTTTTTCATTTGTTTTTTTTTTGCAATTGTTTTTTGGTGTTAAAAATATTACGTTTCAAGTTCACATTGTAAAAGATATTTTATTCCCAAAATATAATTAATAAAGTGTATAAGAAGTAAAGAAGTTTTAATTTATTAAGAGATGCACAAATAGATTAATTAATTATCATATTATTGAATCAAATCAAGGCTGTTATATACTGGAAATCTTCTAAAATAAAAAAACCACCACAAATGAAAATAATTTTATAGCCTATGTTCATCAGGGATTTTTTACGATTCTAATGGTAAAAGAATTTTTCAAATCGGTCCTTTATATTACCTAGATTCAGATTCAATACAAAAACCTTTCAAACGTGAAATCTAAACTAAATAATAATTAAAACAGCGAGATAAGCAACCTCCGCCCCTAATGCGACGAGATACAGTTCAAATTTGCACGTACTAAAGGAGCGCAGGGTTTAATAATTTCAGTGTATAACTCAATTTATGTGCTGGAACGGGAAAGCTAAGTGCCTTTTAAACATATTACCGACAGGGTGACAATGATTTTACTATATATGAGACTAATTTTTTAAAAGTATAATAACCATATAAAATGCTGCTACAAAAAATATATATTTAAGAATTACACTAATCTTCACTGTGTCGACCTAAAACAATTATCTCGTCGATAGCACAAATTAATTTCAAAGAATTTGTCCCAAAATATTATTCAAAATATGGTCACATTCACACGACCATGTTGACGAGTTGGAGGGTGAAATGCGCAAAAAAGCAATATCATATTAAAATAAAATTATATTAGAAAAAAAAATGTAACAGTAAAAAAAGGGAGCGTCAAAAGTTTGTTATAATCGAAAATTTTATCAAAATCATTAACTAGAATTTATAGAATCTACAAAATTGCAATTTTACAACAGAGCGATTTAAAGTTGTTATTGTGCATAGTTTGTTTGTGTAAATCAGCGGTTCTCAAACTTTTTTGGCGAAGGAAAAAGCCTTAATATAATTATAAAAACCTGATTTATATGTATTTATGAATAATCATATTGAAATGTAATATTACGTAATATTTAGTTGGAATATTTAGATGTAACTTTATAATCTCCCTTTGGTAGGTATTTTTTGCAGTATTATAGCCCTAGGGTTCCGCGGAACACACTTTGAGAATGGCTGGTGTGGATTCTTCATTGTATCTCAGAAACTATTGAGAGAATATTAAATTTGTCAACAATAAATAAAAAATAATAAATATAAAAAATTAAAAGTTAAAAGGACTTAGCGATATTTATTATTCTTAAACAATTAAACTTCGATACAATAAGAAAAAAAAAAGTTAAAGTCAATCTAACACAAAAATCAGCAGTGGGCGAATTTTAGAGAAAGCAATATCCGTCTGTAGGCTGAGGACACGGCGTCTAGTGATGTTACACACGATACGTGACAAAGTTATCGATGTACTATTTAATATTTTATTTACACTAAAAAGCGCGAGTGTTACACATTTTATCGATATCCTTGAACTTAACTTTCTTATTTACTTCGAAATTGGAATTTTAATGTTGTTATTTTACATTTATTTATTTTTTTTAATTAGTAATGTAAAAACTACGTGTATTATACTAACAAAATTTTAATTTCTATGAAGATCTTCATTTATTTTACTTGAAGCCTAAGGTGCTGTAAATTTGTGAGCAACAGACCAGCATTCGTATTACAGCTACTAAATATATAACGTTTCTTCCAATATATGTTGAACACAACTATTAAGTTAGCAAATTTAGCTTATATATATATATATATATATATATATATATATTATATATTTATATAATATATATATATTTCTATGTAAATATTATTGTTACGTGTGGATTTGTTTGTTTAAATAAATAAATAAATAAAATAATCAAATGTATTTTTTTTTGTTTTATACACTTTTGTTTGTGTTATGTTTAATATTAACAAAATACTTAATTGCACTGATCACTAATAATTTTTTTTAATGCCAATTTAGAGTTTCGATAATTCTTTTATTTTTATGATATATATGTATATTTTTTTACAAACACAACAAGAACTCTCTACATTTTTAAATAAAGGCACTGAGTAGGTGTTTTTTTATTTGAAATTCGAAACACGGACTGATCGCGGGCGTACGTGCCACAATCGTTCTAAAATTAAATATTTAAACAGCACAATATACCAAAATAAGATTAAGAAAAAAATGACAATCAGTTATCTTTTTTTTTTACTTATCGTAAACTAAACAAGTGCATCACTACGAAATCCTACTCAGAAGCGTAGGTCGAGGGTATTATGAAATTTCGTGAGCGCTGTGTCGATCACAGATAGCACCGCGTTTAGAAACCACAAACCGTTTAAGGTTAAATCGGCTAACATACATGCAATCGAAAGACATTTCACCTCCTTCGCTTTCTGATAACCTGGTACTTTTTTATTTCAAACTACGCCTATAATATGCAAAATAATAATGTAATTTTATTATTTTTTTAAGTAATAATTATTAGAGATGTGCCCATTATGACTATGGCCGACTAGCCGACTAGCCGATTAGTCGGTTGTAAATAAGCCGACTAGTCGGCCGACTAATCGACCAAGCCGACTACGGTTTAGGGGATTCCCGTGACGCTTCGTTTACAGCTGATTCGCTGCAATTTCAGTCACTACTGACATGTGGACAAATATAAATTGTCATCAACATATTTTCTTTACAAGGAAGTTACACATACATTTTATTGAGAAATAGACACAAAGTAAGAAGCCGGATAGTCGGCGCTTTTTGCCGATTAGTCGCCGACTAGTCGGAACATCTCTAATAATTATCATAATTATAAAACATTATATAAATAAATAAATATACATAAAAATTATAACCAAATAATAATTGATAAATACGGGCTTGTTATATGAATTAATACGCATAAAAATTACAAATAAACAAAAGAATAAATAAACAAGCAAAAATAACCTTAAAATCAAAGCGACTATTTAAATTTTCTAACACAAAGGAAACCATACAAACTAAAAAGAGTCAATCATGAACTAAAAAAAAAAACAATTGACAACACCCTGACGCTTCCTAACGCCAAAAATAGAACACCAATAATAATATTAGTTAAAAAATAATAATAACTATTTTAACACAATGGGCTTATCACGAATTTTAATCTGGCTTTCGAACCGAGTTCACTTCAAGCGATTTGTATGGAAATTTGAGCAGCGCCACCGCGTGCGAATTTGGAACTACAATATTTTAGATACTTTTTGTTAATTCTCGAACGTCTCGATCTTTCGATCATTTGATAAATTGCTGGTGCTCGTTAGTCATTAGTAAAAATTCCTGATCCTGATTGCTAACGGATCCGTTTTACTTGTGACAGCTCGATTCGAAAGCCAGACTAAATTCGTGATAAGCCCACGGATCTAAATAGGGATTTAACATTTAAAACAACATAAATAAACAATAATAATCGACGCATAAGACATAATTTAAGAAGTTATTACCTTACAACTCAATTTAAGAGCCCAAATGTAGGGCAAACGAACGCAATAAATTATCAACCAGATTGAAGTTGGTGCGATGCTAAATTTTTTATTACAACTCTACCTCCTATTTTAAGAAATTTTGTGTTAATAGTTTCTCATTGTACCTTTACTTTTAAAAATTACTATAATACAGCCATTCTCAAAGTGGTGTTCCGCGGAAATACTGCAAAAAATACCTACCAAAGGGAGATTATAAGGTTACATCTAACTATTCCAACTAAATATTACATTGCAATATAATTATTCATAAATACATATAAATCAGTTTTTTATAATTATATTAAGATTTTTTCCTTCACCAAAAAAGTTTGAGAACCTATGCTATAATAAATCATTATGAAAGATTTAATGTCCGACGTTAGAGACAATAGAGATTGACGTATATAGTTATAGTTTCAATTCACCAATACAATAAATAAAAAAACTCACAGATTCATATACGTATATATATATTCTATAATAATATGGGGAATTTACTGTAAAAGTTTCAATAAAAAGAAAACACGCAAGAGGCATATAACATTAGGCCATAAGGCCTAAATTTACAAAACACTTTTCACCTAAACAACGCACAGAATGACCTTGGCAAAAAAAAGAGAAGAAAAAAAAACAATAAGACATTAGCATTGTTATGTAAAAAACGTATTGTGTATGACAGTTACAAATTTTGACCCATATGTTCAATATTACATAATGTATTGTATGCAAACATAGTAGGTAGGCTAATTGTATGTGGAAAATTGTTATTGTTGGAACTAAGGCATCCTATCCCGCAGCCTATGTTCAATCTCGGTATTTGCGGGACTAGGAATTTTCAATTCCGCGGGATCCCGGTATTACATGTGAGATGTGAGATGGTTATATGAGATCAATCTATATTATCTGTCTATTTATCACAGGATACAGAAACAATACCGAAAAGAAAACAAAAATCTATCAACTACAAAATATAATATATACTAAATTTAAAAAAAGGCTGAAGTTTTTATGACGTTAATTACGACGCGAGAGCTCGTCTGCATGCTTCTTTCCAATTCCACAAGCCCGCAAATAACGCACCCGTAATCCCGTAGCACGCGGGATTGGAAGGCCTAGTTGGAACTGTAAAACTTATGATTTAATAGTCCAATAACAGAGTAATTTCATCAACATGCCTAAGAGGAATGCATGATTTACGTCACAT
>JAPWLS010001413.1:0-46629 GCA_028551675.1 Tineola bisselliella
TCTAAGAAAGGCAGTAACTTCAATAACTCATTATCGCTCCTATCCACGAACCAACTGTCTATCGGTATTCCATTCTCCAACTGATATCCGAACGCCTGTCAAATCAAAATTATTGTAATATGATGTTCATATAATGCGGGGAATGCACATAACGCGTTATACGGGGTCATCATAATTTACTAGTATAGACACTAAAGGCGTGCGCTTGCTAATCGTAAGACTCTACCGTGACTTCGGAAAAGCATATGACGAGAAGAATACCACAAGAAACTCCTCAATAAAGATAATTAACAAATTAATATATAAACTGAAATACCTGCGGACTATTGTCTACAATGACGGTCTTCCTCAGATCTCTGCCCAAAATGGAGAGGTCCTTCACGTAATTCCCGTTAACAAAGAGGCAGTGTTCACGAAACAATCTGAAACAAAGAATATATATTACATTCCAATTAGAACAAATAAGACTACATAAAGTAGTTCCGCGACTCGCCACTAGGGCATCTCTGAGCATTACCAATATTTATACCCTCATTTTTCACACACCCCTGCTAGTTCCCATGAGTTGCGAAATTTTTGTTAGATGGGTCGAAACAGAGTCATCTTTGGGAACCACTGCCTTAGAGCAGCGGTTCTCAAACTTTTTTGACGAAGGAAAAAGCCTTAATATAATTATAAAAAACTGATTTGTATGTATTTATGAATAATCATATTGCAATGTAATATTTAGATGTAACCTTATAATCTTCCTTTGGTAGGTATTTTTTGCAGTATTTTAGCCCTAGGGTTCCGCGGAACACACGGAATATATATGTGGTGGTCGATTCCACTAGCCGAAAATACTTATTGAAGAAGATTTGAGGTTTTGACGTTCAGTCTGTCAGTGTCATCTTTCTTGTTTTCATATTGACACAATGCATTGTGATAATTAAATTTTAATCAGTCTCTCCAAATATGTTAGGAAGAAAGAAGAGTAGACAAAATACATCCATCCTGCTCATTCGCACTGAGAATTCAATTTGAAAGAAAAAGAGGTTAACCCATTCACCTATACTTGATCCAGCGCCGTGAAGGATCCAGCAAATTGAGCAATCTGTCCGCGTAGACCCGTTTGCTCGCCGTGAATAGTATCACTTCGTACAGACGAGAGACACGCGACAGAAACTCAGCAAAGTGCGGCCGGGTGCGCACAAAAACCTGAAAATAGGACACTTATTTACTTACCCGTAGATTCTAATTGGAACAGTGGTACTTGTCAAAATACAATACAATATATTACAATAGATATATGAAATGAAAATCGTTTATTAGCATAGGCACTAAAGGCGTGCACTTGCTCATCATTAGACTTGACCGTGACTTCGGAAAAGAGTATGACGATAAGAATACCATAAGAAACTCGTCAATCATAGCCTGTACATAAAATAATAATAAAAGTAAATAACAATTTATTAATAATATTAAGTATTGGATGTCATTTATAGCTTCATCTAGTTCAAGACCAGACATTCCCGCCAAAACATGTGTCAACACTTGGTCAGGATGCCAACATGAGGCATTGGAATCAAATACTAGAGCCACGCAGTTGGTAACACTGTGTAAATCGAGTCAGTCGAGGACCAACCACGGTCGAGAGCGCACGCTTTGGCTAAAAATAAACAATCACGTGTTTAATAAAATCTAATGACAGCTGTATAATGTGTATGCACTCACAGTGTATCTGCATTCTTGGAACAGAACTGGAAAATGGAAGCTCGCATCGGGTAACTCTTGCAACGAACAATGCACTAACGTCTCGTCCAAATCCAGCACCTGTAATTAATTAATGACTCTTTATAATTTTACAATATAAACTTCATTTAACACCTATGGCATAATAGAATCTTAATATAAGCATTGTAATATAAATTCTATAGCCTTCAACTAAGATTCTCGTAAGAATAGGGTGATTACTTTGTTGATTATCCAATTAGATTTAAGATAGTTTACGTTTGTAAATAAACACTGTTTAAAAAAGCCATCTGTTGTCTGTCACCTTACCACTCTATATATGTATTTACTAATAAAGTATAAAGAACGTATACAGCTGCAGTTCTTATTAATTTCAGCAACTTACAAAGTACTGTTTATTGCTTAATAATGACTTAGTGTTCTTATTTGGAGAGGGTATGATGCTATATAGTGTAAAGTACACACTCTATATAACACACTTAAGATAGTACACACTCTAAGACATTGAATGGAGAGACGAAAATTAGATTTTATTTTACTATTATAATACATGTATTTACTAATAAAGTATAAAGAACGTATACAGCTGTAGTTTTTGTAATTTCAGCAACTTAGCACCATTTATTGCTTAATAATGACGTTATTTGGAGTGGGTGTGATGCTATATAGAGTGTATCATTGTACGGATATCGGGATAAACAAAATAATTTCGACGTTTTAGAGAGTTTATTATATGGAGATGAAATAAAATGAAATGATAATAGTTTATTAGTATAGGCACTAAAGGCGTGTAAGCTCATCGTTAGACTCTACCATGACTTCGGAAAGGGTATGATGAACAAGAAGCTGTATATGCAAAGCGTCTTACCAAGCTGAAATCTGGACTCGTACGTGTCTTCAGAGGCAACGCCGGGTACCTAGCTCTCAAAGCACCCGTGGCCACACTCTCCAAGGGCGGCAGTTGCTTAATAAACAAGTACGGATCGAAAGCGTCCACCCAAGACGAGAGCTGCTCACAATGGTTGCCGCTCGAAGACATTACGTCCGCAGTCTCTTCCTGCAAGTAAAAAAGAAATCTTTAACACGCATATTCCCCCTTTTATCATAGATATGTCTCAACACATGATACAATTTTATTAGAAGTGTAGTATCTGTAGAGTACACTACACGAAAAAAGAATTATAAAAAATATGTCAGATATGTCAAATGTGAATTGTAAAAATATATTACTGAAATGAAGAACGTCTTTTCTTACGAAAATAAATATAATTATAATATGGCAATATCCGCTACAGTATCTATCCCTTTATCACCTCGAGCATGCCGTCCTATCCTATAATTAAAATTTCATTTAGTTTGTATAATAGTAGTCCTTTTTATAATATGTAGTTTTAATGTAATTTTGTAGGTAGGCTTTATAAATAAATAAAATAAAGTGAAATCTATTATTATTATTATTAGCACCTATAAAAATAACACCAGTTACTATAACCCAATAGTTAGAATGTGTAGATCATATAACGATTTAACTATTATAGTAAACACAAGCAGCTTCGAATAGATATATTCAAGCACAGATTTCCTTTATTTAAGAAACGTCTCACACAAGATGTAGTAGTTAACCTGTCATTTGAAATAATTTTCTTTACTATTCTTAAGGTAATCATATTTGCTATCACTAAGGGCGGATGCAGGACATTTTTCTTCTAGGCAAAAAAATCAACAATAACTGTTAGAAATAAAAATATAAAAATAAAATTCGCAATTCCAACAGTCAGAAATAGACAAGAGTTCCAGCTGTCTGAAAGAATAGAAAAAAAACTGTACCTCTAAATCTGTTGGTGTTTGTTCATCATTGCATACAAGAGTAGATTCCTCTACGATGTCACTGGCAGTCTAGAATAAAAATGCAGAACTGTTATAATACAACCCACAGTATATTAGATAGATAGAGTGACGATCAAGAAACTACATTACATCTTTGGAGATACTCATGTGAAATAATATTGTAGATTAAAATGGATTTAAAATATAATTATCACAATGCATTGTGGTAATAAAAAGACAAGAAAGATGACACTGACAGAATAAACATCAAAACCTCAAATCTTCTTAACACTAGATTTACCAGACCAGTCAAAATCACTGGTCTTGCAAGACCAAATTAAAATTCCTACTGCGTGTAACATTTTCTTTAATTCTTCCAATCTTCTTTAA
The DNA here is from genome assembly GCA_028551675.1 of Tineola bisselliella. Classification (NCBI taxonomy): domain Eukaryota; kingdom Metazoa; phylum Arthropoda; class Insecta; order Lepidoptera; family Tineidae; genus Tineola; species Tineola bisselliella. The sequence continues at coordinate 3,949 of JAPWLS010001413.1, forward strand.
TTTATAACAGAAGAATTAGTTTTATAAATTTTATATATATTTGTAATAAATATATACTTTTTTGGTTTTGGTAGAAATAGGTATATTTAAGCTGAAAAATCTAGTGTTAAATAAGTATTTCGACTTGTAGAAATTTCTAAACTCGAAATTAATAATACTCACCCAATGAGTAGAATCTTCCGCAGCCAAGCTCTGACTGATACCGGCCAGAAACCCAGAGCTCGGTGTGCGTGTCGAGAGAGCCTCCAGACTCTCTATTGCCGTACCTTCCTGCCCATCACGAGATGTTGATGATATTTCACATTCGGACTCACGGACGTAGCCCGCTTTCTCCAGGAGTGTTGCAAAATCCGGCTGAGGCGGAAATTTATAATACTAATAATTACTATGAATTCATTTACATAGTATGGTAGTCAGTGGCAGCCTTAGGGGGTGGCGAACAGGGCAATGGCCCGGGGCCTCGCTCTTGCAGGGGTCTCACGCAACAACCCAAGCAAATTTTAAAATATATGGAATAGAATATATACAATACATACACATTCAATGAAATATTAAAACTCAAATTTTATTTATTTTTATAACTTTAGCATTTCTCCTCAAATATGACAAATACCTAAACCAAACAACGAGATCTACTTTCGCACACATACTTTTCATGAAGGACAAAGGGCCTCGCAAAGGGTAAGGCCGCCACTGGTGGTAGTCCTTTATGTAGTGCTTCTGGACAATTGCGATCAAGACAAATATTTATAGCAGGTCCAGATATTATGTTTGTGGTGTCCTTGTCCTCATAGTTATAGAAATTAGGGTCAAGTCGTTATAGGCCTTACAATTAAATAACCCTAGTAATTCAAAAAATGCAGCTTACCTGTACAAACTTCTCTCCAGTCAATAGATCATTGCATATATCAAGATCATCGGTAGTGGAAGAAGGTTGATACATCTCCATATCGTTGCTGGACTTACGACGTTTCTTCTCGGAGTCGCAATCCTCATTAGCTGTCAATTTAGCTGCCTTATCGGTCAAGTAGTTTATATCATCAGCAATCAAACTGCAGTCGTTTATAGCAATAAAATCATTTAAGCAATCGTTTGGCATACACAAAGAACTGTCAACCTGCTCTGTGTCGCTTTCATCGCTTGTTTTTGGTGTCGGAAAAGCCTCAACATATGTCGTGTGAGCTTCATACATTGTAACGTCATTATCCGACCATTCATTAGTAGAATGCTCCGGTGTAGGCACATTTATGGGCTTAATCTTTTTCCGAGTCTTCTCGTTTGTCTTCTTAGGTGTCGTTGAGGTAACTTGGCGTAATTTACGGATCGGAGAGCTATTTAGTGAAGCCGATTTGTCTATACGTCTTGTTTTGCGAGGTGAGCTTAGACGATCGGAAGACAGTACTTCGGTCTTTAAATGATCATGGTTTAAAGAGCTGTGGCGGGTTTTACGTATTGGTTTCTCCGATGTTGTTGTTACTTTATCATTCTGAGGTGGCTTTGTTCGGATTACTGTTGTTGATGAGATTGTGCTGCTCCGTACTACCGTTTGGAAGATCGGCCGCTGAGGTTTCGCTTTCTTTGTCTCCGTTTGTTTCTTCATGATGTTATTTTGTATAGGCCGTATTTTTCTGGTTAAAGACCTGGTTATAGCTCGTAGAGATTTTACACGGTCATTCTTAGGTGTTAATACCTTTTGCCAGTTATTTTGGGTTTTATGAGGCTTTTTTGTTATTGTTTTTGTTTTTCTCTTTGTGAGCGGTCGCTCCTTCAGACGGCTACGTAGACGCATTTCAAGTTATGTTGATTCAATGACCTGAAGAAGTAATAATTTTATTTAGGCTTTAGGTCGAGTTTATGAAAGAACTGCTAAACTTTTTTTGACATTATTAGGAACTGATTAAAAATACAATGTAATACTGTCTACGGTACACAAAATTATTTTAAACTTCCATGATAAGTATATCGTAAAAAAAGAGATACTTACATTAAATGCAGCTTGTAAGAACAGTATGGGATATTTCTTTGAAATTTGTTAGATGTTCCGTATAACTATATATAGAAATACAAATTCTTTGTTAGCAAACATTCATCGCGTTATTTATATCCATGTTTTATACTAAAATACACCGCGCGTTACAAGTTCGCGCCTTTTTTACATACAGTTTTTTAACACAATATTCACTTTACACTTTCATCCGGTACTTTTAATGAACACTACATAATGTTGTATACGCATTACATTCATCAAAACTTAACAGGTAATAACAAAATCGAGATTTTCAAGTAGAGAAAAGCAAAAAGCGGCACAACCACATAATCGATTTATGCGCTGTCAAGTAATAGTAAACTTAATTTTTGATGATATATTTTTAATAAATAACTAATAATATATTATTTTACACTGGGAATTCGAGTAAATAAATACAAATTTATAGCGATTACATGATAATTTACATTACGGAACACAAAGCCAAGCAAACGTCAAAATGGCGGCGTAGACAGAGAACCAAATATGATCATAGCTCCTTCTCTTTTTCGTATGAAAGAGATAAACATACACAATGACAATGTAAAAAATAGAGATAGGACTAATACATATTTTAATTTTTAACTCGTACATTATTATTATGAAATTTAGAATCACAGAGACAGAGAGATTTAGAATCAAATAGACTATTAGTAATTAATAATTAATAAAATTAAGTAAAGAACTTTTAATAAAATGACTTTTTGCTTAATATGCCATAAGTTTAGTTTTTAATATTCTTTATCTTTTAGGAATTTATCTTTTCTACAGATAGCCATGCCGCCAAAATTTGACAGCTTTGACAGATGAAAGTGAAAGACGCTTTATTTTACAAATTTTTTACGTTACTAGGAGTTTTATCAATTACTCGCTAGATTTTTACGTATATAGTATATTTATTTATAGTCTAAAAACAGTATTTGTGAAATTACACTTATAATGTCTAGTGCTTCTGTAACATCGTCTAAAGTTGACGTAAGTTATTCGTTGAATTTTATTGTTAGTTTTTATAATCCTATTTAGCCTAAGTGATAAGAAGTGTACATATTTATGTTTTTGTATTAGTAAAAGAATTGTTTATTTTTTGTCCAGAAATCAAAAGCCGGCCTAATGGAAGAGTTAGAAAGTATAAGAGAGTTAAATAAGTCACTGGAAGCGTGTTTACTACATTTTAGATGCTACAAGCAAGGTTTGTTAGCAATGACTAACAATATGGAGGAATTGTGCGGGAAAAACCAAGAATGGATCTCAGAATTATCAATAAATTAATTTTAGTTAAAAAAGAACTTTTATTTGTGTAAATATTCTTAAACTTATGATAATTTATTTGAAATAAAAATATGTATTTTTACAATAATAAAATGTAATGAAAACCGTTTACTAGCATAGGCGCTAAAGGCGTGTGCTTGCTCATTGTTAGACTCTACAATGGCTTTGAAAAGGCATGATGAGAAGAATACCGTAATAAAATTGTCCTATTATATCTTTGTTAGTTAAAATTAAATTATATGGTTTATTTAGGTGAAATTCAATATTAATCAAAAACATTATTACAATCAAGCTGTTTATTTATCTGCTATTGATGCAAGCACACCGGTTTTGTGCGGGTAAGACAGTTTTAAATATCGTTTATGATACTCGGTGAAGCATTCATCGTGTTTTCGCTTTTTTGTATGAAAGAATTGTCTGTTGATGATTTATCTGCAATTAAATGTAAACTTCCTTCAGTATAATCAAGGTGTCCCAATTGGGCTTAAAACAATAAAGCAGTCCTTGATGCTAGTTTTAGGAATTCCTATGACTTCTCGAATCTTCCTATGGTAGGTTAGGACTTCAATGGTATCTTTATCCTTATGGAAAAGTTTAGATCGCTGTTTTAATATGAAAAAACACAAAAACCTTAGTCTGAGGGATAAATAAGAATAAATTGCTTCATACTTGATTGTTTAAATGTATACTAAGCAATGCTACTCTGATTTGTGTGATACATAATCTACTAGCGCCATTTATTGCTAGATAGTGGAGTTACTAACAAACATACCTATCATACAAATAGAATATTGTGGCATATCACAAGGCAATCCATAGACCATGCCAGAGAGATGGTTCTCTCGGTCCAAATTCAGACAGGAATTATCAGTTGTATAGTCATCATCAAGCCATGGTGGTATCTGAAATTACGACTCTGGGTTATACCATTAAAGTTATTGTACAATACAGTATCTTACATAGGTGTGATTTTTTCTTGGATTACTATCGTTTTTGTTACGTCAAACTAAAATAAAACCGCTAAGACTTTCAAATTAGTTAAATCATATTCGTGAATAGTCTAAAACAATAGTATATGTTAAAAAACTATTACATAGAGGCTGGTGTTGTTCTTGGCCTGAAGACATTGTATTTAAGTATTTATTTATAGTCCTATGCGAATATATAAACGTGGCTAAGTGTGTATAGACTTGGACTTTCACATCTGTCAAAAAAATTACCTTGGTATAGAAGTCAATAGAAATATATATATAATTTTTATAATTTCTTATATTGTAGGAATATTCAACATTGTCATAATTGTCTTCATTAAACATCTGAGGTTATTAACACTAGATTTACCAGACCAGTCAAAATGCCTAGTCTTGCAAGATCAAATTACAATTCCTACTGCGTGTAACATCTTCTTTAATTCGTCTAATCTTCATTAATTTATAACAGAAGAATTAGTATTATGAATTTTATATTATTTTATATATATTTGTAACAAATATATACTTTTTTGGTTTTGGTAGAAATACGTATATTTAAGCTGGAAAATCTAGTGTTATTAATCACCGCTCACATCGACAAAGGTTAGCTGGTAGATAATGCCGATGGCATTAAGCTCGCCTATGTATAAAAAAATATTACTGTTTTTTTTTGCAATAAAGAATTTATTTATTTTATTAATAAAAGAAAACCTCTTAAATTTCGTTGTAATGTCTGTGTTAATACTTACATAACCGCCCCTGACGTGTCTTTTATCCGGTATTCTTGACCCTGTAGCCGGATTATACCACTCGTAGGTAATAATGTCTGTTATAACGTCTTTAGTCATGTTTAGACGGCCGGACACCCAAATATGTCCGACAGCTAAAATCAAATAAGAGTTTTTTATTTGAGAGAGGAATTGAATTGATTCCGAATGATATTTAAACATAGGAGTGGCGTAGCTAGGTAACCAAAGGCCCTGGGGCAAAAAATAAACTAGGGCTCCAACTAAACTATAAAAATACAGGGGAGTTCCCAACAAGTTTCAAACAAGATGTTCGAGACTTGTTGGGAATTCACCTGTATTTTTTAAATAAGTTGCCATTATTAAAGTCGCGTTCCTGGAATCTGGTTTATTTATATTCCGAATGTGGGAGAAATTTTTCACTAGTTCAATTTATAGTTTGTACATCACGGTTCGAGGGTTCATAAAATATAAAGAAACATCGTTATACTAAAACGATATTAGGTCTGTCGCCTAATCGTACTGAATGCTAAATTATAAATTCACACTTTTAGGTTAGGACGCTCAACTGTCATTAATATATGAAGAAATGAGCTGAGAGTTCTAAACTTCTATTTATAGTTAATATTTAAGTTTCTTATTACAGTTTACAACATTTATTATAATAAATCATACGTAAATCGGTGTTTTCTCCCATCAATAATAATAACTGCGTGACGACATCCGGTTGTTCAACGGAAGCGAGCACCCCGTTCATTTTTAAACAATTATCGAACGCATGATTCCAGAACAATTTTTGCTTAACCAAAATATAGATGTAATTTTCATCGCTTAATGGTGTTGCGTTCTTTGCTGTTGTGAATTCTAAAAAAATGATTTGTGTAGTTAGTTATTTTTTATAAACACTAGTACTGGGTTGTTTCCCGAATACTAGACATTGACAGAATTGTCTTCATTAGACATCTGAGATCATTAATAAAAGAAGGAGATTATAAAGAAAAATAAAATACTAGAAGGAAATACAATACAATTATACAATAAATAACATTAAATACTTTTTAAGGCTTATATCGTATTGTATGTTCTATATAATAATGAATAAACTTTTTAAATAGGTTTGGCGTTTTTTTTTTCAAATTATCATATGATAATGATGTGCTACTCAAAATAAATGGTTCTTAAAACGAAAGTAGTGATAATATTCTAGATGTTAAATAAAACATTTAACGAGTATTTAGACCTCGACTAAGAATATCGTCTTTTAAAAAACGACTTCCACTGTTAGATGCATGTAGTAAATTAGAATAAAAAATTCATACTTATACTCATACTCATACTTATTCATACCTTCTCTTTCGCTGCAAATAAATGACATTTTTCTATCACACCTCGCTTCTAGAAATATAGGCGTGTGCGTTTTATGCCTGTCCAATTGCAAACAACCATTTTGTTTCAACTCTTTTATGTCTCTGAAAGGATACTAAGAATTATTTAAAGTATTGGTAAGGGAACGTTCAAGTATTATGTAACGCAATTCTTGAAGATTTTCGAAAATGTAACGTGCCGTAGCATTGCTACCCCCCCTCCTCTTAAAACGTTACATTACACCCAAATGAGCATTTGTTTAAAACACACAACAAAAACAAAATAAAAATGACGTACAACTTGAGGAATTCTCCGAAACATAAGCGAAAAGACTTGCCAACTCAGGAGATTTTAATTTCCTATTTTTTTTATTAAAAAAACAATATGTTTCTATTCTAGAACAGAAGACTGGCCATCATGAGTAAAATTAAAATCAATAGTTATCAGTGTCTTTTACATTTACCTTACAGGTGGCCAGTTCGTATTGGACTCTCCACTTAAAATGTTAGTACCATCATCGATCCACGTCCATGTACCAAGGTTTCCGCGAGCACCAATCCAGGCCGATTCTATACCTGTACAAAATAAATAATAAAATACTACCCTCTAAAATTAATTTGATTTTTGACAGAACGAAATTATGTGTGAAAAATGGGAGGAATAAAACAAAAATGTATATTGTATATATCAGCGGTTCTCAAGCTTTTTTGGCGAAGGAAAAAAACTGATTTATATGAATTTAAGAATAATCATATTGCAATGTAATATTTAGTGGGCATATTTAGATGTAACCTTATAATCTCCCTTTGGCAGGTATTTTTTGCAGTATTTTAGCCCTAGGGTTTCGCGGAACACACTTTGAGAATGGCTGGTATATATCTTCAACAGAAACTACTACTTTTTTATTTATTTATTTAAACACACACAAACAAACAGTTAACAAACAATAACATGAAAGTAACAACTACACTAGACTAGAGAAATTAAGATAAATTTGGTAACCTAATAGTTGTGATAAACATCTGAAGAAAACTATATACATTATGATTAAATACGAATGCCAGTCTGCTGCTCGAACATAGAATCTTATAAGAAAGGCAAGTGCAAAATAGACTAAAATTTAATTTTATATTACACTTACTTGGTCTAGCTTTCACCATTGTAATACCTAAGTTTTTCAAACACTTCATCGAAGACACATGAGCTAGTCTGAAATAATTACACGAATAATCAACAACACGCAAATACCGGCCAAGGCTCACCCACACTAGCTCAGCGGTTCTCAAACTTTTTTGGCGAAGTAAAAAGCCTTAATATAATTATAAAAAACTGAAATATTGCAATGTAATATTTAGTTGGAATATTTATATGTAAGCTTATAATCTCCCTTTGGTAGGTATTTTTTGCAGTATTTTAGCCCTAGGGTTCCGCGGAACAAACTTTGAGAATGGCTGCTCTAGCTTAACATCAGACGTATGGGCTCATATACCTGGCTACTACATAAAAAATACATGCAATACCTGACACCCTGTATAAGGACAACGAACATATAGTTAACTTTCTTTTATTGGACCGTATTCTAATTTAAATATATACAGCAGCTATTCTTCTACGTTATAGTAGATTTATTATAAATTATTATGACATTAGTATGTAAGTGGACAATGCCAGTATACAGCAGCTAAAAATTAATAATTATTAAATTTATTCCATTTGAATTTGTATTTGTATTGACGAGTATAAGCATTTTATTGGAGCCCAATTACTAAAAGTAAATAAATTTAATAAAAAATGAAAATATTCCCCTGTGCCCACGCCCACGTTGGGAAGCACTGTTCTAAACTATTTTTTAGTTTTCTAACAATTTTAAATGAAAGTAAAGTTAAGATATAAGTTAAGAAGGCATTAATATTTACAAAGCTAGAAGACAAAAGTCTGTCAACAACGGTTATAGATTATTGATTTATGAAACAACCAAGGGTTGATCTATTTCTCATTTACAATTTTTAGTACTTACGACATTTTTCCAAGCACACAATGAGCGGCGGCCTGATCCCAAGTAACATGACCATCGAACACATGATAAACTTCCGGCGGACATCTCACTGTTTTCATTTCAGTCACGTGAATTTTTGTACGAATTTCTGTTTTAAAAAAAAAAGCTATAGACATAAAACATGTATAGATTTAGCTTACAGTAATGCCCCGCTTTACGCGAGGGATACGTTCCGGAAAAAATCGCGTTAACTGAAATTCCCGCGACCATAGAGAAGTTGATGACTACATTATGTTTATACGCACTCTTTCGCGTAATTTAATAATAAATTTGAATTTCGCGTTATAGTGAAACCGCGCATAACGGGGTCGCGTAAAGCGGGGTATTACTGTATTCATTAACGCGCCTAGAATTTTAAGAAGTAATATTTATTGAAATGAAATGGAATGAAAATCGTTTATTAGCATAGGCACTAAAGGTGTGTAAGCTCATCGTTAGACTCTACAATGGATTCCGAAAAGCGTATAACGAGAAGAATATTACAAGAAACTCGTTGTAACGGAACGTGTTATATTACATAAGTAACACGTGTAACGGAACGCAACTAACGTCAGTGGCCACATAACGAGAGCTCTAAAGCCGCGTCTCCTGATCGTGTTTCTTCGAAACATTAGACAGAAACATTGAAACATTGGGGCGTGGCCGTACACAATGTTTTTGCTTTCCATCGACCACGGAAAACAAAAAACATTGTGTACGAATACAAAAATGTGTATGACCACGCCCCAATGTTTCGATGTTTATGTCTAATGTTTGGAAGACACAGGAGCAGGAGACGCGGCTTAAGTATAACATTATTAAATAGTGTTTTATTTAACCACACTACACTCGTCAATCATAGCCTGTACATAAAATAACAATTAAAAAAACGGAATTTTAACAATTTATATTATAAATCAGATTACACAGTGGTTACAATAAATGTCAAATTAATAACATATATGTATATAAAATACTAACCTATCGCGCCTATTTCATAAATACGAAATGCTAATAAGCGATTTTCATTTCATTTCAATTCATTTCAGATGTGAAATTTGCCGATAAATGCGATAAAAAAATTAAAATGTACGATTTAACCTTTTTAGGGCTCAATTAACACTTCTCTTTAATTACTGACACGCCTGAGAAAAAAAAATTCTCCGATTTTTACCTATTTTTACAGCTTTCCACACCAAGTAATCTGGCAGATTAATATGTAGCTGTAGACAAAAGTTTGTAGGCTATATACGCTATCAAACTCTTACGCGCTCGAGGATCTTTTTTTAACTCTTTTTTTTTACATTTTTGAAAATCCGTACACGCTCCCCCCACCACTAAAAGGGTATGATCACTGAAGTGCTTACCTCGTTCGCAAACAAACGGTCTATTAACCTCGCAAGGCAAATCCAGGAAGACAGGCTTGTCGTGGTACACTCTGGTCAGAGCAACGCAGTCTGGTCCACTCTCCGGCACAGGCACTTGTGTTCTGTTTAACCACTATTAAGAAATACAATTTAAATAGTCTTTCGGGTAAATTAAATTTCAATTATAGGAGATAGGAGCACACACGACTCAAGATGGTGAAGACAATATTAATGTTAGAATTAATGAGAATATTAATTATAAAATGTCAAATAATGATATCATAGTTGGAGGGTCCAACAAATATTACTATTTTACTTCGATTACTGTCTAATGGTTGTCGTGTTTAAAGATTTATTATTTATTACTGCATAAAATGGAATAAAATGCACTCAAGTAATAATCAGATGAGCTCAGTTTAAACTACGCTCGAGTATTGTTTCTGAATACTCTGAATCTCCATGACTTACTGCAGGGTACTGCGACATGGAAGCGATCTTAGCATCGACATTATCAGTATAAATCATAACATCATTTGCGGTTCTTCGTAATTCTATCTTGGAGTCTGCAACCCAACGGTATCCTTCTGGATCCTGCGCGGATTGGCGACGTGCACCCACCCACACCGAGTCGATAGCTGCAAACCACCCATTAAAGGTTAAGTAATATATAATATACTAGCTTTTACTCACGGCTTCGCTCGTATTTAAGTCATTAAATAAGTATCCATATGATTCCAAACAAACATGAAACTATAGTCAGTTGGAAACTATAGTAAAAAATTATTTATATTTTTTAAATAAAAAAAATATCCTATGTTACTTTTATTGCCTCCAAAAATATGTGTACAAATACTTATAATATTAGCAGGGAAGTCATAATTTATTTAGTTAAACTTCTAAAAACAATAAAGAAGACATTTTTTCTTGTATGGGAAATGAGCCCCATACAAACTAACGCATATTAATCAAATATATGTCAATTTATTCCTTATAATCTCTAGTTTACAGTGCTAATATTAGTTTTACTATGTCTAACCGGAATATTAAGAAATATGTCAATAAACAAACCATAACCTAAAAACTACGAGATGCTATATTTAGTAGAAACATTTTAGTGGTAAAAAAGGCAAGTCCTATTTTTACCAATCAGTCAAACCGACCGGACGACTTGTGTTTGTAAAATATAATTCAATAAATTTATTGTAGAATTGCAAAAAAATAGAATTGTTTACAAAAAAATAATGACTAAGGTTTTATATAAAAGTCTTGTGAAGAATTTTTGTAACTGGTCATATTGACCGATTGGTAGTTCTAGTGTTAAGTTTAAACGTCTATTTGTCCTGATTTATTATAAGATATAATATGTAGTTGCTATAAAACAATGCAATAAACAACTTACACAATTGTGATTCGGATAACGCCTCCGCTAAAAACTCGGCCTTTTCAATACTATCTAAAATAGCTAGACTGCCATTGTGACGACCCCTTTATAACATAAATATACCATCAAGTCTTAAAAAGGTAAGTCCGTGCATTAATTACAAATTCTTGGTATTATAATACAACTCGTATTCAGGAACGAAGCTTAAGTAACTTGAATTCCCTTTTTTCTTGCAGAATATTCTACACTCAAGTAATGATCAGTGGGCTTATCACGAATTTTAGTCTGGCTTTCGAACCGAGTTCGCTTCAAGCGATTTGTATAGAAATTTGAGCAGCGCCACCGCGTGCGGATTTGGAACTACAATATTTTAGATACTTTTTGTTAATTTTCGAACGTCTCGATCTTTCGTTCATTTGATAGATTGCTGGTGCTCGTTAGTCGTTAGTAAAAATTCATGATCCCGATTGTTAACGGATCCGTTTTACTTGTGATAGCTCGATTCGAGAGCCAAACTAAATTCGTGATAAGCCCACGGGTGATTACAGATCAAACTCGAGCGTCGTTTCAAAATACGAGTCCCATATACTCCTCATTTAAAAGGAGACGAAAATATTTATTTCGCATTAGTCCTTTAGGCCCTTGCGTATAGTCAGAATGTACTGTAATTTCGGAAAGGCATATGACGAGAAGAAATCATAAGAAACTCGCTAATAGCCTGCCTGTACCGACTTCTTTTAGCAAGCCATCTGTTTGATAACCCTCTTATTGAAACTAACCTGCAAATAATAGACGCGTATTCCCATCTGACAGGCAATTTTCTTATAATATATTCCCGCTCATTAAAAATATATGACTCCCATTTTTCTGTCGATGTTTGTGGCACTAAAAAGATTATATATATATATATATATATATAATTGGTTGCTTCAGGCGTTACTTCGTGGAAATCCACATTAAAGGAAATTATTCAAAATTATTTCGCTTATAATTCCCGCTACAACATTCAATAACTTGTCTCGACGCGTTTCGCCACTTCACGTGGCATCATCGGGATACGTGACAAGACAAGTTATAAGCAAAATAATTTTAAATAATTTTCTTTATTTATTTACATGCTACCAGTAAAAGCACACATTCTTAGTAATAAATAGATGTAAATGACTCAGAACCGTGTTCTACTTGAATCAAGATATTTGTGGAGCTTTCTAGAATTGTACTCGAGCATTGTTATTTCGGAATAAGCGTAAATTCTACACTCAAGTTATGATCAAACTACGCTCGAGCCTAATTTTTGAATACGAACTTTAAGCCTGAAAGTTACATATGTACACTAGTAGACGCAACTATAATTTCAAGTAATCTTACAACTTAACACTAAAACTACCGCCGGTCAAAATGGCCTTGCAAAGTATTAAATATAATTCAATAAATTTATTGTAGAATTAATTACAAAAAATAATGAGTAAAGTTTTACATCAAAGTCTTGTGAAGAATTTTTTGAAACCGGTCATATTGACCGGTCGGTAGTTCTAGTGTTAAATGCTAAAATCTGATAAAACAAATCTCACCTCTGTATTGTTCATGATAACTTGCCGAAACAAAATGTATAATAAAATAAAAAATAAACATTATTTCTTTACCACATAAGTACTTTCAAATTGCATGCGAGAATAAAAGTGATTATATGATATTTTTTTTGTTACAAAAAAAATGCTCGTTTATAACTAGAAGTATAATGACTATTGTGTTATAAAGGGCTAGTTTTTCAATTAAAACTACCTATGTACAGCGATTTAAGTCCTGTTTAATTTCATGGTATAATTACTCGCTGATTCAAGCTTCTATTCGGCCTTTTCCGGTAATCTTCGTGTACTTACGCCATACGTCGTAATCTGACGTTAAGATGAAATATATAAAGAGTCATTGTAGTCAGTTGTATTGAAATAACGGGCTTCTAAGCCGAGGTATTACGTGATTGTTTTTTCAAAACATTTACCTAAACGATGGTTATTTAAAAATTCCTTAGCTGTGTGAAAATAGTTTTTTTTAAGCTATCGCACTTAACGCGGTAATGAGCCGTAAAAAGTAATTTTAATTAGCTTTTAAATAATCCTAGCTTTTATATGGAATAATTTTAGAAGGACAATATAATTTTTTTTGTGACATCCGCTTTTATACCCACTTACTATAAGGTTTAACTAGTTGAGAAGTTTAGCATACTCCAGCTTAGAAGTTTTCAAACTATAGATCGCGAACTAATATCGAATGAATCCCAAAATTTAATATATATGTGTAAAGATATTTACCTATCAAAATGTTTTAAACTAATAAATAGATTTACATCCATTTATACTACCATAAATCTGCTTACAATTATTTTATATAATTTAAAAGTAGTGCATATGATTGTTATTTGCTAAATACGCCGGCCATCTTGTATTTTGGAAAAAAACAAAAGAACTGCGGAGTCGTGCGAATTACGCGGTAAAATACGATTAGCGATATTGTTAAAATAAAGAAACGTAATGTTATTATTTATGAAGTTTTTTAACATATGTGTATTTTATTCCAATTAGAACAAATAAGACAGCTTTCAATAGTTCCGCAACTCGCTACTAGGGAATCTCTGAGATTTGAGATCTATCTATTCCCCCATTTCTCATAGACAGCCAAGAAAGAGGTGGGATCATCAGGCATGATGCTAGTATATACTACTAGCTTTTACCCGCGGCTTCGCTCGCGTTTAAGTCATTAAATAAATATCAAAGATCATTTCAATGGAAATGAATCAATATAATTCCAAACAGCTGAAACTATAGTCAATTGGAAACTATAGTAAAAAATATTTTTAAAAAAAGTATCCTATGTAGAGATGTTCCGACTAGTCGGCCACTAGTCGGTAAAGCCGACTATCCGGCCACTATCGTACTTTGAGTCTATTTCTCAATAAAATGTATGTTACTTCCTTGTAAAGAAAATATATTGATGACATTTATCAAACAAAATTAGTATCTTAATTAAAAAACAAATCAACATAATATTTAATGACATATATTGCAATTCTGCGTGATGATATTTGAAACTATCGTCAAACTAGTGAGCTGTAAAACTCAAAAAACTTTTTTTGTTATTTATATTTGTCCACATGTCAGTAGTGACTGAAATTGCAGCGAATCAGCTGTAAACGAAGCGTCACGGGAATCCCCTAAATCGTAGTCGGCTTGGCCGATTAGTCGGCTTATTTACAACCGACTAATCGGCTAATGGGCTAGTCGACCAAAGTCATAATCGGCACATCTCTAATCCTATGTTACTTCTAGTACCTCCAAAAATATGTGTACAAAGTTTCATGATGATCGGTTAAGTAGTTGTTGCGTGAAAACGTAACAAACAAACTCACATTCACATTTATAACATTAGTAGGAATTATTTAAAAAAGCAGGGTCATATATGTAAGGTTCCATAATCTCTGTCTACCCCTAAAGGCGTAATAATCTAAGTAGGTGTTATTATTGCAGAAAAGTAAATAAAACTTATTTGTCATGTGAATAAATAATTGAAAATAAATGCGTCCGATTTACAAACTATTTTTTAATATAAAACTTTTTACAAGAGCTTTTTATTACAGTAAAACCTTTACCTAGCGGAATAAATGAACCATATATATTTTAATAAATTAAATTAACGTAAACATGGACTCATCTGTAGTTAATTCCTGGCCAATAGCTATATACCTACCTTTTTTCAGGTGTTAAAAGTTTTATTGGAACTGGAGTGGGTTTCTAACTGTAATCCCTACTAATATTATAAATGTGAATGTGAGTTTGTTTGTTACGTTTTCACGCAACAACTACTTAATCGATCATCATGAAACTTTGCCCACATATTTTTGGAGGTACTATAAGTAACATAGGATACTTTTTATTTAATTTTTTACTATAGTTTCCAACTGACTATAGTTTCAGCTGTTTGCAATCAAATTAATTCATTTCTATTAAAATGATCTCTGATACTTATTTAATGACTTAAATGCGAGCGAAGCCGCGGGTAAAAGTAAGTAATTAAATAAATAGAATTGGCGCGACTTATTTTTAATATTAAAAAGACGCGAGTAATTATAAATTTCAGAATGATTCGAATCAATGTTTTTGTGTATGATTTTCTTTTTTCACAGAACCTTATTGATTATATCGATCAAGGGATTGCTTTTGGGGTCATTCAAGTATTACGTAAGCGCTAAAACATTAAAAGAAAAATGCATATAGGTACCAATGATTACGTAAGCATGGGAGGGGGGAGAAGAGGTTTGCTTACTTTTGTTGGCAAAGGGGGGGTAAATAATTGTAAAAAATCTGCTTACGTAATACTTGAATGGGTTTTGACGTAGGTAAGGGATTACGTGAAAACTATATATTAATTAATATTATTCATAAATGAATAAAAATTTTATAATTTCTTTGGCAGGATTGTCTTTAATAGATATCTGAAGCCAATAATAAAAGAAGTAGATTGACCAATGAATTGGATGTCAACAACAAATAATTATTTATTGTTGACAGAGTAAATTTTAATTGTATAGATTTATTTGCATGCCATGTGTAAAATATGTGATACTATGTGAAAATATGTGATATTTTAGGAATTAAATATGAATTACAAATGTGAACTTAAAAATAAAAACGTAATATTTCTTAAACAAAAAAAAAAACAAATGAAAAACTGCGGGCTGTCAGTTTGAGCGCCAAAATTAGGCTTAGACATCGAATTGTCCGAACACCAACTATTTAATTATTAATATTTTAAATGCATGCATAAGGAAACACTGTATTTGTGATATTTTTTTTATCTGTATATAAAAAGTTAAACAACTCAACGATCCGTTCACAGAGTTATCTTTGAATGAACTTGATAACAAATTAATAAGTTACTCTATGCGTTTTTGTGCTCTATATAAACGTACACTGAACGAACATCGACATGCATGGAGACGATTTTTTTTATATTTAAAGTTTTAATTAAAAAGCGGGGGTAGTTTCAGCTGAACTTAAAATAATTTAATAAAATTTCAAGGATTATTTTAAGTCTTACCTTATTAGTAATTGTATTTTCTGTATAATCGATTCATTATCCTAATAGAACTTATTTATATATTAATTTTAAAGTATTTTACTCTTAATGAAGCTATAAATGACATCCAGTACTTAATATTATTATATCTGTTGCTGAAGTGAACAAGCCACTATTACAGTTGCTGCGTATTATTGTATTACACTATACAGCAGCGGTTCTCAAACTTTTTTGGCGAAGGAAAAAGCCTTAATATAATTATAAAAAACTGATTTATATGTATTTATGAATAATCATATTGCAATGTGATATTTAGTTGGAATATTTAGATGTAACCTTATAATCTCCCTTTGGTAGGTATTTTTTGCAGTATTTTAGGTCTAGGGCTCCGCGGAAAACCACTTTGAGAATGGCTGATCTATACTAATATTATAAAGAGGAAAGATTTGTATTTTTGTATGTTTATAACGAATTGGCTTAAAAATTACTGGAACGATTTCAAAAATTCTTTCACCATTTGAATGCTACATTATCATTGATCAATACAGGCTATAGAAATTACAGGAGGATAAATTAAGGAGGTTTCCGAACGGGATGGGAATAGTACATTATATCTTCATCACTACGCGAATGAAGTCGGGGGCAACAGCTAGTTAAGTTCGGGTGTTCCAATAAGAACCTACGGATGTTGTAAGATAATATATAAGAATCTAATATAAAACCCCAAGATGATAAGAACCGTTCATTTTAATATGAGGTATCGAAACCAATAGGTCACTGAAAAAAAAAATTTTAGTTCACCTCAACACCATTCTACGTTCCCGCCCGCCCATAACTCCGCCCACCTGTTCCTTTACCGTTTGATGCATGCTATAAAAGGCGAAAGTTGTAGCAGATAACTGCCATTTGCAAGTTACTCGACGACAAGTTAGCATACGTTTTATTGTGACTGAACTCTGGGTAAGTCAATCAAGTAATTTATTAAGTAATCCTTATTGTATAGCAGCCATTCTCAAAGTGGTGTTCCGCGGAACCCTAGGGCTAAAATACTGCAAAAAATACCTACCAAAGGGTGATTATAAGGTTACATCTAAATATTCCAACTAAATATTACATTGCAATATGATTATTCATAAATACATATAAATCAGTTTTTTGTAATTATATTAAGGCTTTTTCCTTCGCCAAAAAAGTTTGAGAACCGCTGTTGTATAGTATAATAATGTAATTGTTTTAAACCATGTAATGTGACTTAGTTTGTTCTTAATTTTGGATCACAGTTTAGTTCCACTTAATATTATAAGGTTACATTTAAATATTCCAACTAAATATTACATTGCAATATGGATTATTCATAAATACATATAAATCAGTTTTTTATAATTATATTAAGGCTTTTTCCTTCGCCAAAAAAGTTTGAGAACCGCTGTTGTATAGTATAATAATGTAATTGTTTTAAACCATGTAATGTGACTTAGTTTGTTCTTAATTTTGGATCACAGTTTAGTTCCACTTAATATTGTCCACATATTTTATTTCCAACTATATAATCTGTCTTCGTACATTAATAAATAAATAACAAAATAATTGAATATGTACTAAAGTTGACAAATTGTTATAAGTAATGCATGCCTGGCCTTCTGCGAGGTCAGTATATTGTAAAATATGACTTTGCGTTGAGATTATTTTTATTTTATTTTGATTTTTTGACATTTTATTATTATTTTTTGTATTTGACTCCTTGCATGGTGTATTGGAACTGACTGTAAGGCCATGCAAGTGACTATGCTTAAATAAATAAACAAATAAAAGCTATTGGTTATAGGGTTTGAAAGCAATTTCTTGTTTTATTATGAATACTATAAATTACTATGGGCTCTGACCTGTAAGGTATCTAATCAAACCTAAAACACTTAATTATCTAGGTACTAACTACAATGCCTAATATCCGTAAGAAAGTTCACACTCGACAGTCGACACAAAAAAAAAATTAACGGGGTAAGATCGCGGGTATTTGCTAGTTAGATATAATTTTAGACTTCTGCCCCACCCTGAGCCCATGGCTGGCTACGCCCATGTATATTACTATTTAAAATAAATAAATGAATACATGCACATACAATGTCCTGGCCGCAAACTACATAGTTAATGAAATGAAATGAAATTAGTTTATTAGCATAGGCGCTTGCTCATTGTCAGACTCTACAATGGCTTCAGAAAGGCATATGACGAGAAGAAGACCACAAAAAACTGATCGTCGTTATAATAGTTAAATCAATTAATCGAGTCGCGTCACTTCACTTTCGAAATAAACCTAATCTTTCTCTCACAAACCCGAAACTAATACCTACTTAAAGATATAAATATCGGCGAGTTTTATTAACGTAGTCAGTTCTACAAAATCACAATTTTATAGAATGCGATTTAAAGTTGTTATTGAGCATACGTTTGTTTGTGTATAATCTTCGTATCTCAGAAACTATTTTCATAAGATGGAGAACTACAGTCCGTGTCACTTGAATAGCCTCACCCCCCAAATTAGTTATAGATCCAGTTCTATATGAACAACTCTTTATTTGATTTCATAAATAAACGTTAATAGGTTGTATTTTTTCTTTTTCAATATCAATAAACATGCGACCACAACCCATGATAAAAATAATAATAATAACACTTTAAAAATAATACATACGTAATATACGGTATGAGAGAAATAGTTTAGTGCTGAGATAAAGGGTGTCTCAGAATGTTTTTCGTTTTTGATTTGACCGTTACGCGCGAAATGCAGATGGCGGGGGGAAGGAAGTAGTTCTATCCGCTTGGCGGGTTTGTTTAGTTTAGTAGCAATGGATCGTTACACGGGACCACAGCGCGCATTTTGCGTGCGAGCGTTTTATAAAAACAACGATTCGTACATTGTTGTTCGACGTCTCTACAGGACACATTTCAATTTAACATCAATGAAAAATGTGCCAAGTGCGAATTTAATCAAGCATTGGGTGCGTAAGTTTGAAGAGACTGGAAACACAATGCCGGATAAATCAACTGGGCGCAAAAGGACGTCGAGAACAAGCATAAATGTCGAACGCGTTCGCCAGTCTGTTACGGAAGACCCACGACGGTCCCTACGGTTGCGTGCTGCTTCCCTTAATTTGAACAAATCTACGGTACATCGCATTATTCGTAAAGATTTACATTTTCATCCATATAAAATAGTGATTGTTCAGGAAATGAAACCTGACGATCCTGCTAAACGACTTGAATTCTGCAGGACAATGAAAACTCGTTTTAAGAGTTTCAACAACATCTGGTTCTCCGATGAATCGAATTTTCACATCAACGGCCACGTGAATAAACAAAATTGCAGATATTGGGCTTCCGATAATCCGCTAGAACTGCATCAGAAACCATTACACTCGCCAAAAGTTGTCGTTTGGGCTGCCATTTCCAGTCAAGGAATTATCGGCCCCTACTTTTTTGAGGATAGTCATGGTCGTGCTCAAACAGTTAATTCCGAGAGATATTGCCACATGATTCAGACTTTTCTGACTACAGCAATGCAAAACCAGATTGGCTATAACCGCAACACATTTTTCCAACAAGACGGAGCCACTTCCCATGTAACAAATGACTCTTTAGCTGCTCTTCACGATTTATTCCCTGAAAGAGTGATAAGTCGCCGAGGAAACATTAACTGGCCACCAAGAAGCCCTGACTTGACACCTGCAGATTATTTTTTGTGGGGCTACCTCAAAAGCAAAGTGTACAACCCACTGCCACCCAATCTGAGTGTTTTAAAGCAGAGAATCACAGACGAAATTAACGCTATCCCAAGAGCTATGCTGCAGCGCGTGATTGAGAATTTTAGTTCCAGGTTAAATGAGTGTAAAGAAATGAATGGAGCCTATTTGCAAACAGTTGTGTTTCATAAATAAAAATTTCAAAACTGTTCTTTAAGTTAACAGTAAATAAAATAAGTTAAACTTGTTCTAATGTAGTTTTTTTTAAATATCAAAAACGAAAAACATTCTGAAACACCTCAAGTGACTAACCCTATTTCTTATTTTAGTTTATAATTTTTATTATTTATTAGTGAATGTTAAACTTTTGTAACAAATATGTAGTAGTTACCTATTAACGTTTATTTATGAAATCAAATAAAGAGTTGTTCATATAGAACTGGATCTATAACTAATTTTGGGGGTGAGGCTATTCAAGTGACACGGACTGTATATTTCGATGGTGTTTCAATAAAATGAAAGTGAAAATATTAGTTCCGACTGTCTTGATACGATCAGTTGATATATATGTATTTTTAAAAAGTATTAATTTGATTTAATGACGTATTATAATTATGTAATCAGTTTTGTGGCGGTCGATTCTACAAGCCGAAAATAATAAGTTTATAATGACGTTTATTATGTCAGTGCCATCTTTCTTGTTTTCTTCTGATTTTATTATTGCCACAATGCATTGTGATAATTATATTTTAAATCCATTTTAATCAGCTATTTATCTAAATATATATAACTCAAAGGTGACTGACTGACATAGTGATCTATCAACGCACAACCCAAACCACTGGACGGATCGGGCTGAAATTTGGCATGCAGGTAGATGTTATGACGTAGGCATCCGCTAAGAAAGGATTTTGATCAATTCCACCCCTAAGGGGATAAAATAGGGGATGAAAGTTTATATAAATCTTATTAGATTTATTTCATTCATTATTACGCAGACGTAGTTGCGGGCAACAGCTAGTTTATTATATATTATACATATATAGTAACTAGCTTTTGCCAGCGGCTTCGCTCGCGTTAAGAAGTATTATTATTAATTAGGTTTAGTTTGTGTGGCTTTACTTTTGTTTAACGTGTGCTAAGTAGTTATCACCATTCCTGTCGTGGGTCATAATTGAAAACTTGCTCCAGTTATTAACCACATATCTGTCAATTTTTAATTTCAGTTCAATCAGTCGAAAATCTAATAAGATTTATACAAACTTTCATCCCCTATTTTATCCGGGAGTAGAATTGATCAAAATCCTTTCTTAGCGAATGCCTACGTCATAACATCTACCTGCATGCCAAATTTCAGCCCGATCCGTCCAGTGGTTTGGGCTGTGCGTTGATAGATCACTAAGTCAGTCAGTCACCTTTGAGTTTTATATATATAGATAGTTTGTTATGCCTTAACAGTGTGTCGCATTGATAAAGAAATTAATTGTTTTTTGGCATCTTTGTATTTATAATGTGATATCCAATAAACATATTTGAATTTTAATTTGTTTTAAAAATAAAACGCAATACATAACTTCTAACTAACTAAGTAACAACTTTAAACAAGAGCAACCAGACTGACGATGGTTATTAACCGAATTTGGAGTATTGGTATAGTACCACCACATTCAAACGTAGCACCCAATGACCTTTTTGAAGTTTAAAATATTCGAATATTTGTGGTGATAAATAAAGTAACCTAGTGTGGGATCATTGGAAATCTCGCTGCAAATCTTGAAAATTATATAAACCTAGTAGCTACAGTGTAAAGTCTG
Source organism: Tineola bisselliella (assembly GCA_028551675.1). NCBI lineage: Eukaryota > Metazoa > Arthropoda > Insecta > Lepidoptera > Tineidae > Tineola > Tineola bisselliella. The sequence goes on from JAPWLS010001413.1 coordinate 25,733, forward strand.
GAATAAACTGCGTCAATTTAAACTACATTAGCTTCCTCAAGCCGGCATAGTGTAGACGGAATGAAAATAAATTCTGTTAAAAATACTTGAAATTTAATATGAAAAAAAAAAACAATAATAAGAAACTCGATTCTACTGCGAATTAAAAATTACGTACATGTAATACCGATATAAGGAGGAGGTGTCAACATTCTATTGACATATATATAGGTAGGTGTATATATAAATATATTAGCTTTCACCCGCGACTTCGCTCGCATTTAAGTCATTAAATAAGTATCAGTGATCATTTCAACAGAAATGAATCAATATGATTCCAAACAGCTGAAACTATAGGCAGTTGGAAACTATAGTAAAAAATATAATTTTTTTTAATATAAAAAGTATTCTATGTTACTTCTATTGTAGTACCTCCAAAAATATGTGTACAAAGTTTCATGATGATCGGCTAAGTGGTTGTTGCGTGAAAACGTAACAAACAAACTCACATTAACATTTATAACATTAGTAGGGATATTTTTTTAACATCATTAATAAAAAAACGCGATTTCCTGATTCTTTAAAATCTATCAAACCAATCTTCGCTGTTGTACGTTGGCCAAAATCATAGACAAGAAATGTTATTTAATTTCTAATCCACAGATAAATATTAAGATTTTTTATTCGTATATTCTTAAGAAATCAGTACAAAAATTAAATTTAACAAAAAAACACATAAATTCAACACACGGAGTAAAGACCAGATAAAAATCCTAGGGGCTAGAACTAGCTACGGAAGGGGAAGTGTTGTGATGGAAGGGGCACAGTTCTGTAACGCATTGCCACCTAATATAACTAATATTACAAATATTGTTAGATTTAAATATGAGTTAAAAAACACATAATGGGTTTGAGTGCCTTGTGATGGTGTTGTTAATATACTACGTGCGATGTGTTTATTTATAATTACTATTATCTCAATTAAGTGAATTTTTTAAAATTCTTTTTGAGTCAATAAACATCTTAAACCTTAAATCACACGAAACTTACCAATCATAACCTGTACAATATAATGTTAGTATTAGTAGGTACAGTTCTTGCTTAGCTTTATATTAAGCCTCTTTACTCAATACAATGAATGTAAATAAAGCTAGTACCTAAGTATATAAGCACACCAACATACACACAATCATCTGTCACGCTTTTGTCATTAAAATAGTCATTTATCTTAAAACTATTTTATTATTAGTGAATAAGCTCATAATATCTATACTAATATAATAAAGAGGAAACATTTGATTGTTTGTTTGTATGTATTGAATAGGCTCAGAAACTACTGGACCGATTTTAAAAATTCTTTCACCAGTAGAATCCTACATTATTCCTGATGAACATAGGCTATAGAATATTTTCAAAAACGTTTGGGATCCATATGAAGACTTCAATAATGTAACCCAAAGTGTGAAAAAAAAAACATTATATTGCGTACGCTGCGGAAATTATTGACAATAGAGCAAAGTGATGTACTACAGTTTTATAGAGGACATCAATATCTACAAAAAAGTCTGCGATGCCATATGTCTAACTATTACAGTTATGTCACAATAACTGCTTTTTCATGTTAAAATATGCAATAGTATATTTATACTATAAAAATCTTGAAAACAGCTTGACGTACAAAGAGGTAGTTTTATAGTTAGTAGATAACTAAGAACGGATTTTGCGATAGATGTGTGATAGGCATTTTCTGTTGACTGAAATATGAAACATCATTAAACTTCATAGTACTTTATATCTTCATTATTACGCAGACGTAGTCGCGGGCAATTGCTAGTATTAAATAAATTCTTAACAAATACTTTTGTAGTCATTTACTGGAACTACGAAATAACTCGTAGTCTGTTTTACTGCTAATTTTTATGTAGCTACAATAAATGTCGTAGTTGATCAGTTGGTCAGAACTAACATTTCAGTAAGCTGTATTAGGCTGATTGACCAGTTTCTTGTGGTCTTCTTCTCGTCATACGCCTTTCCGAAGCCATTGTAGAGTCTAATGGTGAGCAAGCGCACGCCTTTAGTGCCTATGCTAATAAACGATTTTCATTTCATTTCAAAATATAATTCTCCATATGTCAATGGTATCTGTGATACTCAATGCAACAACGAAGAATCTACACAAACAAACTATGCACAATGACAACTTTAAATCGCTTTGTAAAATTGTAATTTTGAACATCCTACCATGTTAATAGACCCTGGAGTTATATCGTAGTAAAATGTAATAGATTAATAAATAACATTGTAATTAACTTGGAACGTATGCCTAATCCCTTTGATTACTATTTTAAACACGGACTTTAATTATGTGAATAAGTAATGAAAATACAATTAACGTTACATTTAAACTTAATGTTTAATTAATTTTAACTTTAGCAGGGTAGTCTAGGATTTAAATCCCACCACAGTCAAGTCAATAATATATTCCGTGTGTATTTAAAATAATTACTAACGTATATAGAGAAAGAAAAAGCTAAAAACATCAACTAATTTTTTTATAGTTCGTCTTCTTCTCACTTATGGTCTTTAGCGTGCGTTAGATAGAGACGGAGGATGTTTAGTATTTTCTACGAATTTGTTAACATATGATATATCTTTGCATTCAGTGCCAAAGTAATTTTAAGAATACAACTGTCAATTGGTATTTCGCGCCGAGACGTCTGGTGTGTCAGTTTTTTGTCATCTGATCATTAAAACACATTTATAAGTAAAATTAGTATTTTACTATAACATAATTATTGGCGTTTTATTGTACTGCCTGTATTAACTATATGTTTTCTGTATGAAAATGTAAACAATATCGTAATATACAAGAGTAAGGTACACAAACTCATCTCGTATGCATTTAACTACTTGATAATTTTGAGTAAATTAATTTTATACATATATGGAGCCTTGTTTACTTCTCTCTCGAATCTAAAATTACACCTTGATACGTTTGGGATAGATTCAGCAACATAATTCCTTTGACAATTATTAATTTGAAAGCTTTTATGGAGAACATGTAGTCTTTAGTTTGTGTGAAACGTTTTTAGTTCCGCTAATCACCGATAGGTTCTTGTTTTTTATTTTTATGTATTTTTGTAATTTTATTAGAAGTGTAGTATCTATCCCTTTATCACCTTGAGCATGCCGTCCTATCCTATAATTAAAATTTCATTTAGTTTGTATAATAGTAGTCCTTTTTATAATATATAGCCATAATGTAATTTTGTAGGCTTTATAAATCAATAAATTATAAATCAAACTTTTGAGATTAACGGAATTTTAAATACTGTTTACCTTTAGGTATACAATAGGATGACAATGCCCCTATACAGCAGCGAGTCTTCTACGTCATAGTAAATTTATTATATATTATTATGACATTAGTATGTAAGTGGACAATGCCAGTATACAGCAGCTAAATCAAATTGATAATTAATAAATTTATTTCATTTATATTTATATTGACGAGTAAAAGCGCTCTATTGGAGCCCAATTACTAAAAAAGTAAATAATAATACCGAAAAACATACTGAGGTCGCAAACGTTTCTAAAATACCTACATTAATTTTAAAGAAAATACTTAAACAATATTATAGTTTGATATAGTTTAAGAAGTTTTGAAAAGGGTTAAATCTTTTTAAGGACATGGGTGTTTTTCTGAAATAAACTTATGATTAAAGGGTGTTTGAGACTTTACAAGGGTCGGGGTTTTCAGTGCTAGGCTTTAAAGGATTTTGTTCTAATTACGAAGTGGTTACAACAATGTTTTATAGAGGCAGTAACTTGCAGTAACTTAAAATATTACTTATTTCATATCTCTAAGCGTGCTTTGAATGTTTACCGACCGTGGCTTAGTGGTTAAGGGCGTGAACGGTCTGAAAGATCCAAGTTCGAATCTCTCAATAATTCTAACATTTTAAGAGTTGTCATTGTGCATAGTTTGTTTGTGTAGACCAACGGTTCTTAAACTTTTTCAGCTAAGGAAAAAGCCTTAATATAATTATAAAAAACTGATTTATATGTATTTATGAATAATCATATTGCAATGTAATATTTAGTTGGAATATTTAGATGTAACCTTATAATCTCCCTTTGGTAGGTATTTTTTGCAGTATTTCAGCCCTAGGGTCCCACGGAACACACTTTGAGAATGGCTGGTGTAGATTCTTCGTTGAGAATGTTAATTATATTTTGAAGCTATTTCAATAGTAAAACGAAAATTGCCAAAATAATTCCGACTGTGTTACGAAACGTAGATATTAAATTTTTTATAATTTATTTATATAAGTACAGTCACTTGCATGGTCTTACAGTTAATTCCAATACACCACGCAAGGAGGAGTCAAATTACAAAATAGAATAATATTAATAATAAAATGTCAAGTGTAAATAGCATAAAAATAATAATAATAACCTATCAATGTCAACAGCTAAACAAAAACAGTCTCAAAAATAATAATAATAATAATACTGTCACCACTCGATTTATTATTAAAATTAGTAACGTATGGATTTTACATACATAGTTCCATTATTTATTTATTTATTTAAAAAGCCTGCCTACAAAATTATATTAGAACTGCATATTATAAAAAGGACTACTATTACAATAGTTTACAAATTAAAATAAAAGTCGTGTCCTTTCAATGTATTCCATATCGTTGTATTTAGTAGTAACAACTAAACGCAAACATATATTTATTTTATTTCTATCACGTCTATAAATCAAGTTCTTATTACATCTTATTTTCAAAGTAACCCAAATTTTGATGCTGTGTAGTGTTTAGTTAAATAAATATTTGTTTTTACAATGTCAAAAAGGTTGTGTAAAGTACATCCTGATCGTTTTTGTTATGTGTGTGGTGAATTTATAATATCTAAAAAAGGATATCGCATAACGGAATCACTTAAAGATGCATATTTTGGTTATTTCAAAATGACGTGTTAGATTTTTTTAATAATTTTTCTGAAACTCAGTGCACCTCAATTGTTAAGAAAAAAAAACGTTTCATTTGAAGGACAAAAACCTTGTAAACTAGTGTTATCAGTGGCGTAGAAATAAACAATAAAAACAAAATGAAGTTAAAAGAAGATGTATATATAATACATTATTAGTTGTTATTTAAATTATTATTATAACACATAAATAAATAGGTAATGAATATATTCAATTATTAATATTGATTTCTATATAATATGGTCCACATCTAAATGAATATCGGTTTTTCGGTTGTTATTATAAAATGCATTTTTAAGGTACAGAGTTTTATATATCTACTCGAATCAGAGTGTAATTTTACAAGGGGTCTTCTAGTTAATAGTGATGTACTACAATAGTTGTCGATATTATCGAAATTAAATTGATTTATGTCACCTTTAAGTCTCACAGACGCAGATTGTAATGTTCGTGTTTTTTTTAAAACAAAACGTGCCTTAAAATTTTAAATTGCTTAAAATAAATAAATATATAGGTAAATAAGTTTGTTTAAATATATACTAAGTCGTTAACTCTGATCAGAGGCGGCTCGTCTTAAAGAGCGCTGGTGCAGCTCACTCCCACGAAAATTACAGAAGTAATCTATATTTCTTCATAATACATACTATCCTTACATTACATTCATTCTATTCTACTATGCCTATACAATAGTATATTATATTACCTATATCTACGCCGCTGTAATATAAGTTCTGTAATTTTCGTGGGAGTGCACTGCACCAGCGCTCTTTAGGACGAGCCGCCTCTGACTCTGATAGCTCTAGATGATAATAATAATAAAAAATAATCATTACAAAAAAATATCTAAATTTAAGTTTGTTTTTTTTTGTTTCAAAAAATACTTTAATAAATATTTTTTTAATTTTGGGGCGAGTCGCTAATATGTTTAAACATATTATATTTATTACGATTTAAAGTTTTTTTATTATTAAAATTAAAATTCGATTATTCTAAAGCTAAGTTCTGTTTAAATTCAACTTTTATCGACTAAAAAAAATATCGATATAGCCATTTTATTTTTACGCAACATCACTATAAACGGTTGATTTGTCGATAAAAGAACAATAAGGCTGCGAGTTTTCAATTACCGTTTCCCCCTCTACTTTTCGATATTGCGTGAGTAAAAAATATAGACGTGTAAAATTTACCGCGGTAAATTGTAAAATTACTTATTTCACTTGTATTATAGGACTAATTTTCTTATTTGAACTGTTTGTTATATGAAATCACTAGCTTACACTCGCGGCTTCGCTTGCATTTAAGTCATTAAATAATTATCACTAAGATTTAAAATAATAAAGTGGTATCTAACCACAAAAATACAAAAAGTTTTATACTGCATATATAAAAATGACAGACGGAAATAAAAATAAATATAGAAAAAATCCAAACAGCTAAAACTATAGTCAATTGGAAACTATAGTAATATTTTTTTTATTAATTTTTTTTAAATAAAGTGTCCTATGTTACTTGTAGTACCTCCAAAAATATGACAAAGTTTCATGATGATCGGTTAAGTAGTTGTTGCATGAAAACGTAACAAACAAACTCACATTCACATTTATAATGACGAATACCTCAATGATTCGAAACAGTAAATGAAATTTAGTTTATTAATTTAAATTGTTTATTGTTATTATTATTATTATTGTTATTATTATTTTTTAATTTATATTATTATTATTATTGTTATTATTATTATTTAATTTATATTGCTGTGCCCTGACCGGGTGTCACATTTGACACTGAATAATATATGACATCTGAAATAATTGTGACATGCAATAAAGACATTTGAATTTGTATTTAATATTAGTAGGGATTATTTAATTTTTATCCATTCAGAAAATTTACAGCAACGAAAGTAAAATTTTCGCCAATGATAATGAAATAACAGTATTACAGATTGGTCTGCTAAAATTGGGGAATCAATAGAGATATTTATCTCATAGTGATGTAGATAAATTCTTTATTAACTGTATATTATTGCAAAAAAGATGAATGGTCGAGCAATGACTATTAAAACTCTAGTTACTGGATACGACGGGGTATGGATTGTGTATTATGTCAAATGAATATCTTACTGATAAAAAAGCTTGGACATAACCAATGTCATTTTATGTTTACCCTTAGGCATATAATAGGATGACAATGCCCCTATACAGCAGCTATTCTTCTACGTCATAGTAGATTTATTGTATATTATTATGACATTAGTATGTAAGTGGACAATGCCAGTATACAGCAGCTAAATTAAATTAATAATTATTAAATTAATAAATTTATTTTATTTATATTTGTATTCGTATTGACGAGTAAAAGCGCTCTATTGGAGCCCATTTACTAAAAGTAAATATATTTAAAAAAAAATTACAGAGTAACCTTAATGTAACGATCCTCAATATAACGATTTCCTCGATTTAACGAATTTTTCCAAATCCCCTAAAACTGCTCATAAGAGCTAATGCAAAATATACCTTTACATTACGAATACATTTGTTATAACGAATTTTCAATCTTTACAAAATATAAAAAGAAAGTATTATTTACCTCTATTTAACGAAATCCTTCGCTATAACAGGGAAAGCAGATTAAAACGAATCGTAGACCAACCTAACCTCATTGTAACAAATTACTTGATATAACGAATTATTTTCTGATTCCTTTCAGTATCGTTATATCAAGGTTGCACTGTAATTATTTTACGAATTCATTTGTTTGTAACTTTTTTTAAAATGAGGGTTTACGTGTGATTCAAAATTTTGTAATTTCTCATTGGACTGCTTTACAGAGTGTATCAAATTTACATTGCATCGATTAGAAAATGTAAATGAAAACTTGACTCAAAGAAGGAATTTTCTCTAAATACGCAGACGAAAGCAGAATCGCAACACAAACCTATTTAAAACTTAAATTTAAGCTTTGAACTTCGGAAAGCTCTCGGCACTCAATGTTGCCAACTCAAAGGACTGTATTCGCGTCTCGTCGGATATTATTTTTACGGTTGGCGACACTCTAACTAGAAACGGAACGTGCGGAAATTCTCCCGCCAAAATTGTGTGGGATTTTCTAAGATTTTAATGTTTATTATTAGTTTCATGAGTGTACTCGGTATGGGCCCGCGGGTATACAACCATTTACCCAGGGTTATAAGAGACATTGAAATGAAATGAAATGAAATGAAAATCGTTTATTAGCATAGGCACTAAAGGCGTGCACTTGCTCATCGTTAGACTCTATCGTGACTTAAAAGAAAATGAAATCTTTGCCTTACAAAATAATAAAATAAAAAAAAAAGATATATATCTTTAAAAACAATTGAAAAATTAGGCATAGACATCGAATTGTCTGAACTGAAAATATATAGCCTATGTTCATCAAATTTTTTACGATTTTAATGGTAAAAGAAAAATCGGTCCAGTATAGCCTATTCAATACATTTAAACAAAAATCAAATGTTTCCTCTTTATATAATACTAGCAGTTGCCCGCGACTACGTCTGCGTAATAATGAAGATATAAAGTACTGTGAAGTTTAAAGATGTTTCATATTTCAGTCAACAGAAAATGCCTTCCACACCCCTGTTGCAAAATCTACTAACTGCCTCTCCGTCAAATTTCTAGTTTGTAGCAAAAAAATATACAAACCTGCGAGAGCCCTTACAACTCCCTAAATGTTGCAAAAAATACTTATAGACGTCAACTAACTATAAACTACCTCTCTGTCAAATTTCATCTTTGTATGTCAAGCGGATTTCGAGAGAACTTTCGCTTTTATTTTCATTGAATTAGATATGAATTACAATGTGAACTTAAAATAAAATGAAATATATCTTAAAAAACAATTGAAAAACAGCACATTTGCCCGCCAAAATTAGGCACAGACTTCGAATTGTGTGAACTTAAAATAAAGTGAAATACAATATATCTGGCTGAAAGCCATCCCTTTGCCTTAAAATGGAACAAAAAAAAAAATATAGAAATATCATAGACATCGAATTTGTGAACTTAACATATTTAAAAAGAATCTCAACATATGTTTAATGAACAAGTCCTACTATTCAATTGTTGAATTTAAGAGTGACATTTTGTAAGTTTAATCTTTTATATTATAAATATAACTTTTATTATTGTAACCACTGTGCGATCTGATTTATGAATTGTTATTTACTTTTTTTCTGAATTAAAATTCAGTTTTTTTTGTTAATTATTTCATGTACAGGCTACGATTGACGAGTTTCTTGTGGTATTCTTCTCGTCATACAGATTACACCATTTACATTAAAATTCTATGTCTTATGCTTATATAACTGCTGTATAATTGCTATCTTGTAAATCCAACCTGTTAATTGAACTCGGCGATATATATAGCTATATACATATACTAGCTGTTGCCCGCAACTACGTCTGCGTAATAATGAATGAAATAAATCTAATAAGATTTATACAAACTTTCATCCCCTATTTTATCCCCTTAGGGGTGGAATTGATCAAAATCCTTTCTTAGCGGATGCCTACGTCATAACATCTATCTGCATGCCAAATTTCAGCCCGATCCGTCCAGTGGTTTGCGTTGATAGATCACTAAGTCAGTCACCTTTGAGTTTTATATATATATAGATAGATTAATTTCTTATATAGTAATTTAACCAATATATAGAACAAAATAAATTACCCAAAAAATTATCACCGACAACATCGTCATAAAACGGTTATGCATTTAAAAACAAATTCACGGATGTCACACGCGAATGATTCGATTGATGTATTCAATTATTAATGTTATCATTCAATTACTACACTTAAAGATAATAAAATACATAATATGTATTCGAAATTTGAACATGGCGGATATTAATTTCCCACGGAATTTTTTTTTCTTTAATATTTTTATTATAATTTATTTTTGGAATATAAACAAGTAATTGATCCCACGTGTCAGGTATTGTTTAGTGCGAAATATTTCGAAGCAAATTTTTCTTTACAAATTCAACTAAATATATTATTAAATTTATTTCATTATTACACAGTCGAACCTGTATAAGCAAGACCAGTGGGCTTATCACGGATTTAGTCTGGCTTTCGAATCGAGCTGTCACAAATAAAACGTATCCGTTAGCAATCGGGATCATTAATTTTTACTAACAACTAACGAGCACCAGCAATCTATCAAATGAACGAAAGATCGAGACGTTCGAAAATTACCAAAAAGTATCTAAAATATTGTAGTTCCAAATCCGCACGCGGTGGCGCTGCTCAAATTTCCATACAAATCGCTTGAAGCGAACTCGGTTCGAAAGCCAGACTAAATTCGTAATAAGCCCACTGGACTATAAGCGAGAATAATGCTCAGGTCCTGTCATTTTTAACCTGAAATACCTCTATGAGTGAGGGTTTCTTACTCTAGACCTCTGTAAGCGAGAATATTAACAATAATATTTCAATGGAAATCTCAAAACTCACAAATCGACTCAAGCGCCATGTTCCTTGAATTTTATTAACCTCTATAAGTGAGAGTGACTATTCCCAAACCTTGAATTATCGCTTATCCAGGTTTGATTGATATAGTAATTTGTTGGCAGAGTAAAAATGAAGTCCCGCGCGCTTTTGTTAGTGGCGGTATTGTACTGCGCGGCCATGTTGGCTTCGGCGGAGTGGGCCTCGCAGTACCCCAGGCCCAGACGTCCAGAGCGCTTTGATACGGCCGAGCAGATCAACAATTATTTGAAGGAGCTGCAAGAGTATTACTCTGTACATGGCCGAGGAAGGTGAGATTACGACAACTATTTATATATTTATATTACGACATGTAATCCGTCATCCGTAGATTCCAATTAGAACACTTGGACTTGTCAAAATAGAAATCTATATTAATCTATACTAATATTATAAAGAGGAAAAATTTGTAATGGTTCAAAAACTACTGGACCGATTTCAAAAATTCTTTCACCATTCGAATGCTACATTATCACTGATCAATATAGCCTATATAAATTACAGGAAAAAAATAAGGATCCTTAATAAAACTACAATAATGTAACCCAAGGTTGCTAAAAATTGCCATAAAATATCTTTCATCGCTTTTTCTAAAATTTTAATTGTTTAAAAAATAAATGTCCACCCGTAGCGTACTTAATAATACAATACGCAGTAACTGTAATAGTGGCTTGTTCACTTCAACAATAGATATAATAATATTAAGTATTGGATGTCATTTATAGCTTAAATATAAATGGCATTACTTATTTTAACACTAGAAGTGTCGGGTTGCATACTATACCTTTAAAGATCGCAGTCGTCAATATCGCTGCCGTCACATTGACGTAAAGGAATCTCATATACCACAAATATAATAATGGTTTTTTACATGGATTTAAGCTGACAATAACAAATTAGGAAAAGTAGTAAAATACGAAAAGAAACAAAAACATAGTTTGTAAAATATTTAAGAATAAAATCGCCGTGCCGTCAAATTGACGGCGTTGGTCTTTCTAGTGTGGAAATTTAATTGATGCATAAATCAATTAATTAACTGAATCGTATTCGTGAATAATGATAAATATTATTATAATATACTTCAATATGTTTACAGATATGGCAAGAGGCAGTGGCACATAGCCGACTCATCGGTTGTTTTCAAGGAAACACCATTCTTTGATCAGAACGCGAACGAAGGGAACTTATTCAAAACCCTAGGTTTTAATTAACAATTAATTAATTTAAAGAGAAACAAAAGGAAAAACAAATGCCTACAGAAACGTTTTAAATCATATTGGAAAATAACAATTGAATTAAGATTTTCAATTAAAGAATGCGTTATTAAAATTCTGTTTACAAAATTTTTAGTAGTTTTTATTTATTTATATTGTTAAAATGCTTCTGTTAAAAGTTGCCTTAAGCTTTTTTCTTTTTATTAAAAAAAAATCTAAATGCAATTATAATGCTGGGTTTATAACTGCATTTAAATTTAAGACGGCTTGCATTTTTCATATTTAATAAAGTTATACTAAAACGCCTGAATAAATAAAATAGCAAACATTTCCTATATTTTTTTATTGTTTTGTTATTTTTTTTATGTGTAATATGTTTAGATATTTGCTATATACAGAAAGCTATATAAAATAAGATTTTAATTTATATAAATGAACAAAAAATTCAAAGTAGAAAATCGATTTCTCAGAAAACTAAATCGAAATTAAGCCAAAATTCTATCCCGATATTAAAATAACAATTAAAACAAAGTAAATATTAGACAATGCTTTTTTAAATATACCTAATAATACTGATTGCTTGCTTACGGAATATAAGGCATCAAAACGCCTGAATAAATAAAATATAAAGAAAATTACGAATGTTTATGTTATGTTAAAGTGTTATTTCTTCAGGCGTTTTATTTTAAACTAATTATTAACACTAGGTTTACGGGACGCGTCAATTTGACGCATTTTGACTTTTATCAGAGAATTACCAAAAACTGTTTAAATTTTTATTTTATCTCTTTGTATGACTTTTATTCATTGATCGAGGGAAATATATATTGAAGTCTATTTTCTTTAAAAGTGTTGAATTACTGAACTTGTCTATGTGGTATACCTATCGCTATGATATGCGTCAAATTGACGCGTTTTAGTAGAAGTAGGTATATAGAAAACGCTCGTAAACCTAGTGTTAATGCAGGTCGTAGTTTAAACATTAATGTCAATTCACTAATTTCTATTATTAACAATGTATTGCATACATAAAAATAATTAGTTTAAATCTAATAAATCAATATTAAATCGTTTTAAAATCATATTCTCTTGTTTTTATTGAATTAACTTAATGTACCTATAGTCTGAGCCAGTGGCTCCCAAAGTTGACTGGAAATTTCCATTATTAGGAGGACCCATCTATGGGCCAGGCTGTCTTACAAAAATGATTGAGGTTCCCTAGTAGCGAGTCGCAGAACTACTTAATGTTGTTGTGGCGGTCGATTCTACAAGCAAGAAGATTTGAAGTTTTGACGTTTAGTCTGTCAATGTTTCTTCCTGTCTTTTTATTATCACAATGCATTGTGATAATTATATTTTTAATCCATTTTAATCTACTTTATTATCTCACATAAGTTTCTCCAAACTGTTTTATTTGTTCTAATTAGAATTACAAAAATGTTCTATTTATTTTAGGGTCCACTTAACATTCGCTGACAACCCATTTTTTTTTTTTTTATTCATTTACTTTTAGCAAATGGGCTCCAATAGAGCGCTTTCACTCGTCAATACATATACAAATATAAATGAAATAAATTTATTAATTTAATAATTATTAATTTGATTTAGCTGCTGTATACTGGCATTGTCCACTTACATACTAATGTCATAATAATATATAGTAAATCTACTATGACGTAGAAGAATAGCTGCTGTATACTGGCATTGTCCACTTACATACTAATATGTACAATAAATCTACTATTATGTAGAAGAATAGCTGCTGTATAGGGGCATTGTCATCCTATTTATATATTCATGTCATCCTATATATTATATACCTAAGGGTAAACATAAAATGACATAGATTATGTCCAAGCTTTTTTATCAGTAAGATATTCATATATATATATATATATATAGTATAGTATAGTATGGAAATTTCTGGTCTAGGATGTTTTTAAACGGGATTATAACATGCACCATCGCCACATCAATGTTAACGCATGAACTAAATTGAATGCGTCGCGACATTTATTCTGAGCGAGTTTTACGCAGATTCAGAGTTCAAGTGGTAACTACGTTCTCTGTATAAATACTAGTGTATTAAAATGTTTATTATAACCAATATATATTTGATTCAATAAAAGACATTGATGTAGCCAATTGATCATTTAATTGACTCAATTGAAGCGATTGTCAATTCCGTTAGTAAGCTATACATGTAGCTGTGAATTAATTGGAAGATAATAGTAAAAATATAATTGCTTTTATAGTTAGATCGCGATATACGACTGTCTGGACTGGAAAACAGTTTAATTTTTACATATTTAACAAGCAATTATAACATTTATGTGATTAAAATTAAAGGCGATAATAGTATACGATTAGAAATGCTTGTAGAGCTATTTTTGTTCCAGAATAGGGGATACTTTTTACGCGATGCCATTGAGGGTCGAGAAATCGAAACTAAATAGATTACAAACAAAATGCGCGCGCAATTTCCTTAGTGATGTGATTGATGTGGTTGGAACTAATATTTCTCGTATCTGTTATTTTAATATTAGTATCCAAAGAAATATGCAATAACAAAAATGTAAATAAAATACACGTATGCCTTCTTCTTATAATATAATTTAATATGTATTATGAAATGAATGAAATGCGCACATTTTAAATTTAAATATTGGGAAAACGGGCAGCGCGGAGATGTTCTCGTTCTGACTGCTGGATGCCGACTGAAGCTACGAGCACGCGCACACCAAAACATACGTGATCGCCGCACGCCTTGCGGCGTCAGACGGAAACGTTCCCTAGTTTCTGAATAGCCCTCGTATATAATTCACTAGAATTAAAATTACATCGGATCCACAGTGCAACTATACAGGTATCAGCCCACAATAATATGCAAAAGATATGTATAAGGTATTAGTTAAAATAATATTCGAGTTAATTCACATCACTAAAATATAGATGTCAAACGCTACACGACCGGGCGAGTCGCAAAACGCTATTTTAACAAGAAAACAATCATTTTTGTATTGAAAATCTTTTATAAAACCAATTTTTATGTAATTTTATTATACTTTTAGTGTGTTTAATAGTTATTTAACGTTAAAACCGATATTCAGTTGTGTTATAAACGTATTTGACAACAGTTTTATTCAGTAAGAGATTTCGTGATTTGTGATTGAACTTGTTTACACAATTAAGGTAAGGTTGTATGTATCTTTTTATTTAGTGATTGGATTCGGTAATAAATCCTTACGTGTTGTTTGTCTTACCTTCTTTACACTAGGCTCAATCAGTAGTAAAGCGTTCACGTCTAGTTCTGTACCTATTAAGATACCTATTAAGGACAATTCTTCCAATGTCAAGTATTCGGGCAGCAGCCCAATAAGAAATTATTAAATTTTAATTCACACGTAAAACCCTCACGACAAAAGCGTTTCAAAAAATCCGACTTTGACATAAACGTAAACCGACCGATACATATAATCTGACAGTATGATTGATTTTTGAGTCCCTATTGTCATTTTTTGATAGTTAACAGAATTGCCCCGTAAAGTCGTATTATGTTAAATATAAGTTGTTAAAAAATATATCCTATGTTTTACAAACTTTGTGGCCATAGTAGTCGCGATATGACAATTTCGTTTCTATAATCTAATTTAACCAATTACTTCCCAAGCGTCGAAAACATTGGAATTTTTTGGTGAAATCTTCAAATTAAGTTCATAATACGTTAAGAAAAAATAATATGACAAAAAAAAATTAAAAAAAAATCTTAAACGCTGAGTCATCCTGCCCTATAAAATATGACAATGGGGTTAAAAATTATATTTTGTTTTTATTTTTATATTTTATATATTTGGTAGAAGTCTAAGAATCAGTTTTATGTACTTTGAAGTTTGTTACTGTTTTCTTTTACGGTATATAAAATCGGAACATAATGCTTTTTTTGAGGCAACAAAAATGATCAATTTGAAAAAAATACATTAAAATTACGTAAATATTTTTTCTCAGCGGAAAAAATATTTCATTAGAAAAATAGTATAAAATTACGAATTTCACCAGAAACAATAATATAACTCTTAATAGGTTAAAAAAAAATTAGAATATACTATTTCGAGATTTTTATAGTATAAATATACTATTGCATATTTTAACATGAAAAAGCAGTTATTGCGACATAACTGTAATAGTTAGACATATGGTATTGCAGACTTTTTTGTAGATATTGATGTCCTCTATAAAACTGTAGTACATCATTTTGCTCTATTGTCAATAATTTCCGCAGCGTACGCAATATAATGATATTTTTTTTTCACACTTTGGGTTACATTATTGAAGTTTTCATACGGATCCCTAACGTTTTTGAAAATATCCTATAGCCTATGTTCATCAGGGATAATGTAGGATTCTAATGGTGAAAGAATTTTTCAAATCGGTTCAGTAGTTTCGGAACCTATTCAACACATACAAACAAACGATCAAATGTTTTCTCTTTATTATATCACTGTAGATAAAAAAAATAGCTAGTTTGCAAATGCAGTCCATTTTTGTTCTCGCTGGAGAGTTATGTATTGAATCAATCGGCGTACTACGATATACATACTTGAGCAGCTTCTGCGGGTGTAGTGTCCATGTTTTTCCAAATTTTCCGTATGTAATCACAAGATGTGTTATCACATTAAAGTTCAATGCAAAAATTATTACGAAATTCCTTTAATGAACCCTTTTATACCTGTCTGAAAGGGTGCAAGTAGTGCCTTCCCAAAACAAATTAATTCGCGGAATTTTGTTATTTTGATATTTGTGTGTGTAATTTCCAGGTAATAATATAAAGTAGAGATGTTCCGACTAGTCGGCCACTAGTCGGTAAAGCCGACTATCCGGCCACTATTGTAGTCGGCGACTAATCGGTAAAAAGCGCCGACTATCCGGCTTGTTATTTTGTGTCTATTTCTCAATAAAATTAATGTGTTACTTTCTTGTAAAGAAAACATATTGATGACATTTATCAAACAAAATTAGTATCTTAATTAAAAAACAAATCAACATAATATTTAATGTCATAAATTGCAATACTGCGTAATGATATTTGAAATTATCGTCAAACTAGTGAGCTGCAAAACTTTAAAAAACTTTCTTTGTTATTTATATTTGTCCACGTGCCAGTAGTGACTGAAATTGTAGCGAATCAGCTGTAGACGAAGCGCCACGGGAATCCCCTAAACCGTAGTCGGCTTATTTACAACCGACTAATCGGCTAGTCGGCTAAAGTCATAATCGGCACATCTCTAATATAAAGGTTTTATTATGACATTAGTAAGCTAACAATGTGTATTTTTAATTAATATTCCTTTGTTTACTAAATACCGAAGAATTTTAATAAATAATTTGAACACAACTAATAAACTAGGGGTGTGCGATTTCATTGCTCTCGAGTGTATTTATTTAGATCTGCAAATGGTACGAAAATTATAAGTTATTGACACGTTGTCGCGTCTCGTTCCTCAAGTGACAGTTTTAAAACGAGGAGAGTTTAAAGTTATTTACATTTAGTCATTATAAAGTTTCAGATCTTAATTTAAACTTGTTGCGAAGTTTAACGAAACGGTTTGTATAATTAACGCCCACTTCTTAAAATTAAGAACTTTGGTTTAAGAAGTTTTAACTGGTATTTAAGTAGTTGTATATGTTATTAGCCCATTACTTCCCACTGTCCTATTTTTAGGGTTATATTCAAAATTTTTTTTTACCTATTAAAATAATTATTTTTTATTGTTTCTGATGAAATTCGTATTTTTATACTATTTTTCTGATGATTTATTCCGCTGAGTCAAATATTTACGTAATTTTAATGTAATTTTTTCAAATTGATCATTTTTGTTGCCTCAAAAAAAAACATTATGTTCCGATTTTATATACCGTAAAAGAAAACAGTAACCAACTTCAAAGTACATAAAACTAATTCTTAAACTTCTACCAAATATATATAATATAAAAATAAAAACAAAATATAATTTTTATCCTTATTGTCATATGTTATAGGACAGGCTGACTCAGCGTTAAAGAATTTTTTTAAATTTTTTTTTGTCATATTATTTTTTCTTAACGTATTATGAACTTAATTTAAAGATTTCACCAAAAAATTCCAATGTTTTCGACGCTTGGGAAGTAATGGGTTAAACTAAACGGTTTTTTATAGTAGCCTGAGATACTACGACACTCTCTCTGATGTTGACCTGGAGTGGGGTCCTTGAGTAGAGATAACATACCAGTTGTGTTAATAGTAAGAATATGGCGCCGTCGAAGTTCGGTCTTTTCAAAGCGAGATCAAAAGACCAATCAGATCAGCCTTCAATTGAGAATCTTTTACAAAGTTCTAACAGTATTGATAGTGGTATGTACGTAGATATAATTTCACTTTTTTATTTACAAACAGTAATAAGCAACTGAAAAATAGCGAACCTATTGGTGAATAGCTTAACTAATTTGTTTTCTAATTTTAAAATTGATATTACAACCTTCTATGAAACGGAACTGTAGACAATTTAATTGGATTTGTATACTTTATGGAGGCATTGATACCCTGTCTACTGACAATGGATTCTTTTGAGAAAATGTCACAAAAGGTTATTCAGTTCGGTTTAAAAATCAATTAAACATTTTAGCATCGTTGCCCCCACCAAATATGTCACCCGAAGAATTGGCATTGGCAGACATGGCGGCGCAAATGTGTTTGGACTCTCATAACGTTGAAATTGAGGTAATTTGTTGTTGTACTTGTTGATATAGAGATAGCTGTAAGGTATTTTCCCATTTCCTTAACAAAATAAAAGATGTATTTAAATGAAGCAGTATGTATAATATATAGTTCAGTATGGAGGACGCTACAACTGTAGAGTAGGTTGACCATGAGATTATGTAGCTTTTTATGGATAAATTATTTTTAATTATATTTCTTTATAGAAGTATTCTATTCCTGTTAGACGCGCTAGTGAGAGTGGAAAACAAGATTCTGTGCAGGTAATGTAAAATAAGTTAGGCTAAACCTAAAAAAATATCTTTAACTTTAAATGCTTGTTTAAATGTCAGATCGGCTACAAACAATTGAAAAATCAACTGTCAACTGAAATGACTTCCACGTCAACGTTACAAGACGACGATCTGGACCAAATTTTACATGATGACCAAGATCAGCTAACTACCACGAGACCGATAGGTCAAGTAGACGATGACGCGTCTACTTCTTGTGATGCGAATTCTATACAATTTGACGATTTGTCTATTGCGCCGAGTGAAGATCTCTCGGTGTACTGTGGTGGATTGAAAAAGCCGAAAAAGTCACGGTCGAAAGAAGAGGAGCAGATTATTAAAGATTGTGATATGTGGCATGCTAGCAACATTGAGGTGATGCAGGTAGGTTGATATTTTGAAGTATTTATTCATTTATTTATTGGCGGGAAAAACATATTATGACTGAAAATAAAAAAGATGTGGTGGTTCACCAAGCTGTGATCCACACATATGCACACACTAGTTCACGTTACATAATGAAACAAAAAGTATTAAAATATAGCTTTAAAAAACAATTGAAATTACATAGAAATTTTAACGTGGTTTAATATTATACTGGTCGTGTATTGTCTATTCAGAAATAAAACTGTAGTCTCGTCTATGTTTAATTTAGAAGTGTCAAACGCAATAATATATTAGTAGGGTGAACATGCAATTGTGTCTTAAAGCTGGTACTGTTAAAATTAATATACTGAATCTATAGAAAAATATATAAGCCTTCGTTATCCCGGGTTGGGATAACGGCTAATTCCGATGGTATGTTTTTAGAACCTTCTAAACAAAAGTGGAACATTGGACGATCAAATAAAGTGGCAGGCGATTGCGACGGCTCGGGGTTTATGTACCCTCACAGACAACTGCACATGCGGTGATTGTCGACATGTGAAATTCTTAGCAGGAATGGCCGACGGGGACGGTGGGCTCGCCTCAGCACCCTTATTTAACGCAGTTAGCGTCGGATGTACTCTACAGTGAATTAAGGCTTTGGGTAATTAGATGGATTCACGTTTTGGGTAATAACCCTTTGTGGGTTTATGTTGTCTTAGCTGGATGGGTTTTCTTTACATGAATGCACTTCTGGTTAGAGATGTTCGAGTTTGTTGTGCGGTTTAATGTTACATGCTGACGTGGATTATTTAATTTAAAAGGTTTTATGCGGTTTATTTTGATTAATTTTATAATAATATATTTAGTCCAAAATTCAAAACCCAAAAACAATCATTCTCTATCTATAGAACTAGGACTTTATTTCTGTAGATAGTGCTCTTTTGTTTATTATCGGACTTTAATTTGATTTTATACTAGAACTACCAATCGGTCAATATGACCGGTTTCAAAAATTCTTCACAAGACTTTTATGTAAAACCTTACTCATTATTTTTTGTACGATTCACACATAACGAGATTGTTTTCCTAACATGCAAGCTTCACAAAAAAAGTTTGTATCTATATTTGTGGTATCGATATTTATAGTTTTATTTTTCCCCATTTTTACAATTTCCTGTACGTTTAAATGCCCAAGCCGTTCGTGCCACAGTTTTAGATCACAGCTGGCTTTGTTAACTAAATTACATTCTGGATACACTACAGTTTTAAAAAGTAATTCATATAAATTATTTGACTTTAATACAGCATTAGCGACTTGAACGCCGTTCTCATAAATGTACGCGTTGCAATGTTCTTTCACAATCTTTTCTAGTGATTGTGCCCTCAGAAAATAAATTTTTCTTTAACTCCGGTACATATAATACATCTGAGATTGTACCACATATTATTTACATATTTCTTAATTGCTATAATAGCCTGCATGTTAGGTTGCTAATGGAAGATCTCCGCCGTTGTCTCACAGTCTCAATTAAACTGATTTGTTTGTAATCTAAGGCCTGTGTTAAAATGAACATTGCGGTCGCGTCATTCTTAACCCATTCTTCATTCTTTTCTTGCTCTTCGTTCACTTTCATATGCGCCGCTAAACCCTTTGCCTTGAGTGCACAAATTATTTGAAACTTCCATTGACGGAAATTATTCACATTTCCATCAAACCGATCGATACTAATTTTTTCCATATTTTTTTGTTTATTTGTTTTCCTTTTTATATACTTC
>JAPWLS010000410.1:0-100302 GCA_028551675.1 Tineola bisselliella
AAACAGATAACGATGCTAATAAATGAATCATGACTGAAAGAAAGGACAATCTAAACTACACTTTGATATTATATTTACCCATAGAATAGTACGAAATCAAAGTAGATACAATTCGACCCTATTCTGGATGCAGCGAGAATCATAGTCAAGAAAAAATAATCAAAATAAAATATACTCTATAGTAAGCCGTTTTTAAATAATATTAACCTACCTGCTAGGTTCTAGCATATGACCACACTCCGCCTACTAGACCAAACTAGAGTGTGGTCCTTGGCAGTGGCGGCCTTAGGGGGTGGCGAACGGGGCAATCGCCCGGGGCCACAGTGGTCGGAAAATCGAGGTCCCTAACCGTAGGATTTTTAGTCACGAAATTAAAAAAAAAAAAAAAATATATAGATATATAGAATATATAAATGTGATATTGATGAACATGGGAAAAAAAAATTTTATTTTTTTGTATGGGAAAAGTACGTTAAGTACATTTATTTGAAAACAAATAGAACTGAAGGGCTGGTGCTTATATGGGTTATTATACCATATACGGCGAACAAGATGACACACAGATCATGCACCTTTCGCCTATTCGCATTTTATACGTTTTGAAAATTTGAAATTTCGTGAAGTGATTTTACAAATTTTTGACGTTATTAAATGATAATACCGCCACTGAATCCTTGAAATAATAGACATTCATATAATAAGTAAGAAAATAAGACATAAATCGTGAAAAATTTTAAAATTTTGTTAAGTGTTTTTACAAATCTTTGACGTAATAAAATGACAATATCGATCGATATACCTCCCTTTGGTTAATAATTAAGTAAGGTGTATATGGGGTGTATTGACTTACATCACTGCGAGTCAAAATTTCGTTATTTTGATAAATAATTCTATACTTTTTTGTTATTTTTTTAATACTATCAATCCTGCACAATGCCAAAAAAAAACATTTTCGCACTTCGATCGAGTGAAAATCATTGCACTTCGTCAGAGTGGGATGTCGTTGCGTCATATCGCTGCTGAAGTTGGTATCTCGATTATGTTCTAAACAGAGGTTACACTTAGAAATTGAAGCATAGGAAAAAATCGGGGTAATTGATCATAAAAGTCTGGGCTTAAGCACATAATGATAAGAAAAATTGCGAAAAAAATACAAAAACCAACTAATTTTGGCTGTGATTCATTCGCACACGCACATACGCTAATCAAGTCATACAAACACAAAACTCGGGTGGATAAAATTTGTCTTTCTAATTAGTGAAAATTAGCATAATTGGAGTGTTTTAAACAATATACCTATTTCACGTTTTTATATAGTTTACTATCGCGTTTATTTTTTGTTCAATATAGACCCGCGTTACCGAAATCCTATCCCGTCGTTATCGCAGAGATTGCTCTATATTTCAATAAAAATAAAAATCACTTCAGACAGGCAACAAACATATTATTATCAACATAGAATAAAATCCCGAACGAAATGAACCGTAAGACGTACATTAAGCCGGCATAATGGTGGCAATTGACGCCTCCAGGTAATGCTCTGAGGTGTGTTGCTACCGGGAAGAATGTATAACAAAAAAAATACAGGCACAATATTATAATACAATACAAGTCTGTATTTAGCCAAAGAAAAGTATCAATTGATTCGCAATAAGAGCATGTTCCCACAAATTCGAACGGTACAACCGTATTGTTCATAAGTCACACTTAAAACGCAATCCACACTAAGTACCGTTTTGTAATAAACTTTTTGTTATTCTCAACAATTGTATTCACTTCACCATTGAGTCAAACAGGAACTATGGATAAACGGTACGTACACAGCTGGCTGAAAAATGTGCAGGACCTAAGTATGTACTTTACGAATAAAAATGTAATTTTTTGTTATGCGTTTATTTCATTTAAATATTATTTCTGGGCATAAAAATATTCCTACATCCGCTCTTAACTCAATAAAATTCATCACAAATTTATGAATTGATATATTAGCCCCTACTTATTGAGCAGAGCAAATCATTAATTAAATTTAAATATGATACATATTTAATTAAATTCGGAATCGCGACCATAATAATGACAAAGCTTTGGAAAACATAAATTCAAATTTAAGACTGAATATAACTTTTTACTATTATAAAATCGATCATTATCATTCAATGGATACATCATACAAGTCACTCCCTACGCACGAGAGACAACAAGCACTAGAGAATTCGAGATGGGTGCGGTCGCGCACGGAATTACGCTTCTGTTATCCTATTTGTACTCATTGTTATCTCTTAAACAATAACTATGTCGTGTAATTAAAACGATTATATTAATGAACACGCATATTATATACGCTGCTCGGTTTGGCCTTTTTGTAGTACAATTATCGGAATATTGAAATACTGGCTCCCAAATTAGTTAACAATAGAGGAGTGATAAAATTAAATAGTAATTAGTGATGATAATGTACAAGTGGTATGTTAGTCAAAAGGCAAACATAGAGATAATATAGTTAATAACAACTTGAACAATACAATTATCCTGTATAGTAAGTAGTTTAAATGCGTTTTACTGATTTACAGGTGAACTGAAAGATTGCAAACACGATATTTTTTTTAATTCAGAAAAAAAAATACTGGACTGTACCAACTTGGTTGTCACTTGAGTACTGCATATTTACATCGTCATCGATTTAGTATAGTGTATCCCCGCATATCGCGATTGGATTAAAGGCGTGGAACATAAGTGGATAGGTAATAAAGAAACTCACCTGTAATATCGAGTGTGTAATCAGCAGTGTGATATATTTGTCGATGTAAATGCACTGCCGATAGATAAAGCATCGAAACAGCTAATACCAAACTGAAATAAAACACTTATCTTAGCAATTAATACATTTTAACATTTACTATATTATAATAATGGTTCTCCTTGAATAAACCCACAATGGAATTACATGAGAGGGACAACATAAGAATTTTGTTACATTAAGAAATTATCCATTTAATTTATTTATAAATAACAGCATTTGTTTCTTTAAATAAAAACAATATTCGAATTTTTAATCATACAGTTGTATAAAAGCTGTCACGCACTTATACAATCACCAAACAGGCTCATGACATAATATTTCTAAGAATATTCGCGCGAATAACATCTTCACTAAGTGTAAATTTATCACGTACTCTTTAACAGCAACGCGTACATTGACCGCTCTAATAAAATCAAAAGTCATTTTAATCAAATACTAAATGTAATGAATGAAAAAAATCCAAATTCAAAAGAATCCCTCGAATTTCAAAAAAAAAAGACAATGCTGTATCCGACCACGACGCCAAACCATAAAAAATCATTCGAAATATAAAAATTTCAATTTTAAATTTTAGTCGCAACACTATGTCCATAAAGAAGGAATTTAAATGTAAATATTTATTTCTAAATAGGATAACCTGGCTGATCTCTTTTTATTTCGTCAAAGATAAACGACAAAATAATTTTAGGAATTTTGTTTTGTAAACAATCTCATTGTAGTGTCGTATTTTGATATCAATTTGCTTATCATAACAAATAATGGGGAAACTGTAAGCAGTGAGCCTTCGTACATTTGAAAATGAACACTGCGACCGTGCTGGGATAAGAAAATGCGCGCGGTCCCATTTAAAACCGGTTACTCTTTTAATCTACCATATATTATAAGCACGTAGATACAGGTAAGCTGACCCGTTAGTCTACGCTGTTCATTGTTAACGCCATTAACAAAAACCGTAAATATTATCTGTAAATATGGTCTAAAACAAATGAATGTACAAAGCTATTATATTCTATTTAAGTTCAAACTTGACGATTTTTATTACGATAGTACAAAACTCATTTGTACAGTTAACAGCTGATTTCTCGACACACGAAAGTTGTAGACGACTCACTCGATTTCAAATCGATGTCAACGACGCGCTTGCTAGTCACTTTTTACGAAGCCACCTCGTTATTTACTTTATCTTGTACCTCGTACTCTTTATGATACTATATTTTATTGCATTATTTTTCTCGTAAATTGCGTCATACCGTATGTGATTGTTAGTAACATGTACGATTGGTTCCAATTGGATTGACCACGACTGTATTGTTTCTGTTTTATCATAATGTAATATTTATGTTTTAAATAATAACATTTGTAAATTATTGACATCTGTCAGCGTTACGCTATTGCTTTAATGCATGTAATCTTGCATCAAAAGCAATATAAACCATATAAAGTCATTTCAATTAGAAACACTAAGTTTACATAACAAAACGAATCTTCTTGCGCGGTAGGGGAAAACTATTCACATCGGATCGCTATTGTGTGCAGCTGTATCCGTTTCTATCGTTCAAAGAGCCAAGTAGTATGATTATACTTACTTTCCCATCAAGTGATGATGAACAGTCTTTAATAAAATATAGCATAGCGCCGGCACCACTGACAAGTGTATCGCTTGCCTGAAACAAAAGTATAACGTTAATTTTTGTTTTATCATTCATCATTGAAAACCATATATTATCATATAGGTAGTTTAAACTGTTACAAAAATTAATCGGGTTATTGACCGAACGTCTTCAGAAAACTTGCATATTGCGTGCGCGATTTTGGCAATTCGTCAAAAATAAATAACAAGGATTGCTGTTTTACAGTTTGCTTCTTTCATTCATAAAATATGAAGGTCACGCGCGCCGCGCATTAATTTTAATTTTATCAACTTAGAACGCTTTTTAGAATCTAATTCGATGATTTTTTTGTAAATGTCGTTTTATAATAATTTGATTTTCATGCGCCCATTTTCTCATAATCTTTTTTAACAACATCGTTTGTTGATCAAATTCACTGAAAGAACATCGTTATTAACTGAATACTGAATTATACGGCAAGCCTGTTAATTACACAAAAGGTCAAATAAATCATTTTTTACAACGAGAAATTAACATAATCAAAATTAAACAAATGAGAAGTAGTGATGTCGTAAATTTATTTGTGGTTACAATTTATCTAATTAAAAATAATATGCGTTTTATTATCGCGTTTATTTTGATTAATTCAATCAGACGTTTCGAGAGTATTGCAGTCATAGCAATTTCGTCAGTAAATCTATAAAAAATATCAAATAAATCGATGATTATTGAATAATTAAATATTGTAGTACTATTTCGATTAAGTATGAGCATTAGATGTTGCAGTTTCCTGCATTTGTTTTGCAACTACCGATTAATATCGTCCGATAGGATATTGTTTCAGTGCCTGTCGTTTTTATGATGAAACTTACGGCCGCGAATTCTTTTATAAATTGTGGATTCTAAATTTGAAAAAAGCGCTTTATTTTCTAGCGTAGTATTAGATGGATTCACATTCATGAGTTGTTTGATACAAACTTCTCTTTGTCTCTTTCATTTACTATTTATAAGAAAGAGAGATTTAAAATATACAATAATTATTTTTGTAGCTGAAAGAGCCATTGTCTGAAAACTTCATTTACAAAGTAAGATAAAAATGCGCATTTAATTCTTTTGTTTCATAAAATGACTAACAACAGTAATTAAAAATACAATTGTAATATAAAGCGTATGTAATAGGTACAAAGTTTATATTTGGTTTAAAAAGTCTATAAAAACCTATTATACTACCACTAATAATAATTTATTATTTTAATTCTCAAGAAGCCTAGTGTTGTAGGGAAGGAGAGAAGTTATGTCCAGTAATTCCCATAATAATAATAATTGTTTGGATGTTCACTATAAAAAGGCAAACTTTTTTATTTGATCAATGATTTACTTTTTTTAATGAAATATCTGAACACTCAAAAATGAGTAACATTTGAGTACATTGCTGTAAGTGACAATAAACAAACCACATCAAAGACAATGTAATTTGTAAACAAAATGCCTTTCATGTAGGGTTGACAAAATATTGAACAAAAATACTAATTCAATAAAACAAAAGAATTTAATGACAACCTTAAGCAATATGTATTTATTGGTATTATTATACAATAAGGTAATATAAATTTATTATGATAATAAAAGAATTATATTGCATACGGTTTAAGGATAAAAATATATTACGCTATATAGGAATTAAAAAAAGTAATAAAAAATGTAATTAATTGACATCTTTTTTTAATATATGCAAAATTATTAATACTGCAAGTAAAGTGAACTGACCTTCCAAAGCAGAAGTATCCCATCAGTAAACCGAGTACGAGACACACAAAATGACGAAATTCTGGTGAAGCAAGGCGCAGAGGCTTCCGAAAGAGTCTGGCCAGACATAGTGCAGTTATTTGTGCAACCAAAAAATTTACCTAATAAGAAAATAATCAATTACACCTTGATACTTACAAACCCTTTTTAGATATATTGAGATTATCTAAATTTTATGGCCTTCATAGTGGTTAACACCAGTCTATCCCCAGTCGATACATGTAGGTCTGGGTGTCACACATATGTGTCCCAGTTGCTCACAGCATAAGGTATCCCAGTTTGGAACCAGAGCATAGTAAATATAATATGTATGTATTTATTATTATTTAAAATATATAATAGTATAATTCCAAAGTAATTTATATATCTAACAAATAGTTTAAACAAATATTGTCTGCATTAAATTTCAAAAAGTTTTTTTTTTTCAATCAAAATTGTAAGAATATTTATTAAACTTACCAAATCTATAGGAAGACCGATGCGATTTGCAAGAAATATAAATATTTTACTCCCATCGTAATAGTCGTAATAATTTGTTGACATCTCGAGAATTTTATAAAACGTAACACAAAATCGTTACGGCATATAATTCAAAGAATATACCTCCATAAGAATATATTAATAATTTAAAATTTTGTTCACATACACAACGAAAACTATTATTTCATAATATATTAAAAATTTTGATGAACTTAATTCTATTTTGATTTGATGTAGAAATGACAGCACTACGACCTCCACCACCCATAAAAAATGCTACAATCTGATTCGTTCGGTCACTATAAAATCATTCGTTGAGTCATTTTATTTATTAATTTAGTGATGTTAAATAGGCGAATGATACGTTTGATTAAATTAATTTAACAAAAATAGGGATTTTGGATTATTAGTAGGTTATTATTAGTAGGTTATTAGTTTGAGAAAGCTAATGAAAAAAAATAGGCTGCATAGGTAGCAATCCCTTTGTCTTTTGTAACAGTAAAAAAAACTTTACTTTTCATTTTTGTAAACAGTTTTATGTATTGATCGAGGATTGGCGAGTATGGCGTAAATTAATATTATAAGTGATTCAAGCTAATATAATGGACAACTATTTACATTTGAATGATGTTCTGTTTAATTATTATTTCGTTATTGGTGGTGTCTTCCTGGCTTACTTGACTTATAAAATAATACACTCGTTATTAGGCGATACAAATTATATTTACACAAAAAATGATGGCCGGGGTCATACCTGGAGAAGTATTCAATGCAATAAATCAATTCCTTACAGTATACATGTGAGTCCTTTCTAAATTGTGTATTTATTTAGAATCATAAATAAATTTTTGGAAATGTTTTAGTGTACAGTCTGCGACAAACTGATGATGCCAATAGCGGGTCTTTTCTGTGATAGTTGTGCTATAAGTGCCTGCAAACAATGCCACCGTTTAGTTAACAAGAAATTTAAATGTAAGCTGGCTGTATGGCCACAACAGAAACCATTTCTACATCACTGGACTACAAGTAAGTTCTTGCTTTCATACAGCAATTATATTAATTTCAAAATGCCTAATCTATTTTATATTGTAATAGTTGGTTTCTCTCGAGGTGAATCAGATGACCATCATCTGGAAGATAAAACTGAGAGATATTTCTGCTCATGGTGTCAGCGAATTAAAGTAACTTCTGGAGATTTAAATAATACTGAGGTTTGTATATATGTATAAATAATAACTTACTTATTTACTGCACTTGATTACTGGATATTGAATTATATACCTAAAGTTTCCTATCTATCATTGAATATGAGGTCTTCATGGTAGAGTCTGTATTTAGTTGATGAATGTATAATTACAGGAGTGTGATTTTCAAAAGTACAAAAAGTTAATTATACCGCCAAAATGTGTTGTTATGGAAAAGGGTGTCGTAACAAAAATCGAGCCCTTACCTGATGAAGATTGGGAGCCTTTGATTATATTTGGTAAGTCTCTTCATATTAGTGTACTTTTTAGTTTTTATTAGCTGTAAACTAAACTTAGTATTAAAGATGTTTCAAACTTTAACTATGCATCTCAATCTTATAGAATTGCTACCTACACTGAGCTCCATTCTACCAGTCTACTGAAGAACTACTAAAGTAAAACTTGTTATGAAGCTGAGTTCTTTGCCTGTTGAAGAGCAACTGATTTATGAACTACTGCACTTTTTTCTCAAAAAAAAAAACAATTCTTAATAAAAAAATCGGTTACGCTTTAGTTGAGGACCCCAGGATTTACTAAATGTGAAAATGTAAAATTTTTTTTCTTCTAAATTGTGCCAATTTTTTTAAAAACGACAAGTTTACAACAGGCTATGACGGCAGCTACCGCGGCCGTCTACTAATATAGAGCTAACTCTAACCTAACCTAACCTTTTCGTTATTCATACAGTTTTAGGGTCCTCAACTAAAGCCAAACCTTGATAAGCTCTGGAGTATAACTTGAGTTATTCTGCTTGTTCCGGATCTGAAGTTTTATTTATAGTAGCCATGCCATTGGATATGCCTTAAAGTAGCCACCTACTTCCAAGCTGTTCCCTGTGTATCCGTGAATCTTTGTAATATATTAATAAACGTTTATTCCTAACAGCTAACAGAAAATCTGGAAGTAACAGGAGTGAGGAAGTTCTATCACTATTCAGAGCCCTTCTAAATCCCATACAGGTTTTCTTTTGTTATTGTTATTAATATTATGTGTAAAATAATTGACTATTTCAAACTTTCCTATGATCAAAGTATTAAATATAAGAAGCGGTTAGTTTTGTTTCTCACACAAAATGAAATATATTCATAAATATAGCGATGAAGGAAAACAGCAAGCCACATAGAACTTTTTGAAAATCTGTGTTGCCTGTATTTTTATTATAACTGCAGTATAAAATTTGAAGACTTCATTTTTGAAGAAGCATTTAATGAGTCTTAAATATATAATTAATTTCAACCTAACTGGCAATGTACAATTGAGAAAGTAGGGTATGAAATATAGGATTAATGAGCGCCATCTATTGGTAACTAGTGGAGTTGTTACAGTGTAATCATTAAATTAATGCTTTAATTTGTATTAATTTAAAGGAAATGTTGTATTCAGTTATTTATTTCTAGGTAATAGATATCAGTCGCCAGCCTCCACATCGTGTTGTAACGTGGATGCCTTCTCGTTGTAGAGTGTTGGCAGCTGGTGGCGATGGTACTGTAGCCTGGGTGCTTAATGCGTTGGCTGATGCACCACATATACGGGTTAGTTGCTCTAAAACCATTTGAAAATGCATAATTATTTATTTTTATTATTAGTGTATATATTAATTAAAATTAGATTTAAGTTTCGAATGTACATTTGTTTTACTATTTCTTTGTTTAAACCCTAATGCAGTTGATCAGTAAATTACTGTATATTCATTCTGTAAGATTATTGGTGATTAAATTTAATTTCTGAAAAATTTTAACCCAGGCACCTGTGGGAATACTACCAATGGGTACAGGTAATGATCTGTCACGTGTCCTCGGATGGGGTCCCACTTGCAGCTCGCATTTGGATGCACATGAAATTATTAAATCGATAACACGAGCTAATGTACAACCTATT
Source organism: Tineola bisselliella (assembly GCA_028551675.1). NCBI lineage: Eukaryota > Metazoa > Arthropoda > Insecta > Lepidoptera > Tineidae > Tineola > Tineola bisselliella. The sequence continues at coordinate 9,819 of JAPWLS010000410.1, forward strand.
GATAGGTAAGTCTTTCAATCTGTCATTTTGGAGGCTTATAGCCAACGTGGTCATGGTGTCTTTTAAATAGTTTAGCTAGGCATACTTTTTATGGTTATTACCCCTGTTGGCTGTTCCAGGGGAGTATCACCACTTTCCAGTATAACAATTTGTTGTGTTTCAGTAACAACAGAAAACTTAGTCTGTGTACATTCGTCTCCTCAAGCTGAATTTTGAGGGTGACCACCACTTGTAGTGGGAGACACTTCTACACACTAGCTTAATATTAGGCGAAGTGTGGTCACCTATTTGCGTTTATATATAGGTGTGAAAATGTTAGAGGTCATAGGACTTGCCTATTTTATTCATTTTTGAAATGTTTAATTTGACAGATGGAAAATAACAATAAAACCAAAGAAGCGGCGTTTGGGACGTTTCGGTTCGGATCGTATTCTTCATGCATATAATTATGCTAGTATTGGGGTGGATGCACAAGTTGCGTTAGATTTTCATAGAGCAAGGACACAGTTCTTGTATAGATACGCTAGTCGTACGCTCAATCATGTAAGAATTTGTTTTTTCTTCTGTATTTAAGTTGTGCTGGAATCTTTATCTCTATATCTAGATATTTTTGCTGACAAACTAAGTGCAATAAGTAATGCATGTTTGGACTTCTGCGAGAAGGTCAATATATTATAGAAAGTGAATTTGTTTTGAGAATGTTTTTATTTAGCTGTTGACATTGATTGGTTATTATTTTTTTTTTTTATCCTATTTAGACTTGACATTTTATTATTAATATTATTCTATTTTGTAATTGACTCCTCCTTGCATGGTGTATTGGAATTAACTGTAAGACCATGCAAGTGACTGTAAATAAAATATAAATAAATAAAATTTACTGACATGCTTCACAATTTTTTTGCAGCTGTGTTACTTGGTAATGGGTGCTGGTCGTGTGATCGATGGTGGTTGCGCCGGTTTAGAGAAGAGGTTGCAAGTTACTCTGGATCATGAGAGAGAGTTACGCTTACCCCCAATTCAGGCGTTGGTATTACTTAACATACCTTCCTGGGGCGCAGGAGTTGATTTATGGAGTAAGTTTCGCTTATTTATTTATTTCGTTATCTAAACAATTATTTTGACCTGATCTCAAATTAATATACTTTTGTTACAAGTAACATATCACTCATAATGTATCAATAAATATTTATACAAAAAATTTATTTACTTTTTGTAATTAATTATAGGTTTGGGAAGTGAGGAAGATGTCAGCGAGCAAAGTATTTGTGATGGAAAATTTGAGGTAGGTACCTGTTTTATGTTGTCTACTAATATCTATCATGTTGAGTCGGGTTTTTATCTTTTTTTTTTTTAAATTTTTTCAACATCGAAAGTAATACAAGAGGTGAAAATATTATTAGGTTTATATTCTAAACGATGTCGTTGTGATTATAAATTATTTTTAATTATTATTTATCACCTCTATCTGTGTACACAATATAAGCGCTATTTAAATGTCAATAACTATAAATTTAGAAGTTTTAACAAATTTCGTTTTTTGCACATAGGTGGTAGGAATCTCGTCATCATTCCAGATTGCAAGACTCCAGTGTGGACTTGCTGAACCGTATAGATTTGCACAGACATCCAAAATTCAGGTAAAATTCTATGATACTTAATAATTTTGTTTAATAGCACTGCACATTAAGCAAGCGCTGGTTTTCTTAGCATATATGTACATATATTTCCAGCAATTGTATCATTCGTAATCAAACCTGATATGTCTTGCAGATTCAATTAGAAGGCTCCTGTCCTATGCAAGTAGATGGGGAACCGTGGATGCAGAAGGCTGCCACTATTATCGTTGAAAAAGCTGATACATGTTTGGTTTTGAAAAATAATTATAGTGAATGAATTCGTCAATTCATTGATACTAAAGCTGAAATTAATTTCAATATTTTCAGACTTATGGTTCTATGTATTCCAACGTAAGTGGAATAACTATGTTATTTTTTAAATTAAAAATAGTCACATAATAACCTGACTATTTCAGATTTTTGGAAATATTTTGAATCTCAAAAGTTTAGCTGCCAAATTTATTTCTAATTTTGATCTCAAATGTAACGATATATGACAAGATTTAAGACTGTAGTTGAATCCATGATTTCGTGGTCTTTATAAAATGTCTCTCTTATATTTAGAATGTATTTTTGATTATTATAAATACTTTTTACGCCTAGTTTTTAATTGTATGTATTTATTTTAACTTGCCTTGGAATTCGAATTTTTATATATTGTAGATTGCAGTGGATGGTCAGAATAACGTAACGAATTTTGTTTGGGTTAAAACCTACCTATCTGTGGTAGAGTTGGTTCTATGTACTTTTACAAAATCTGGCTCAGTACCAATTTTTAAGAATATTTAATAAAATGCAACTTACACTTGTCAAATTCATAAAATTATTGTAAATAAGGATGATGGTTCACGTTCCAGATGTATGCATTTTGTGAGTTAGTATTATTGTTTTGTTATATTTTTTATTTTATTATTATTATTAAATATTATTAATAGTTTGTTGTTTTTTATTTAATATTTTCGTCTAAACTAATCCACCAGCCTACCTTTATTCTTACTTGAAAGTAATTTGGTAATATAACCTTACCACTCCGTTAAAAGAAAACAACAAAATTGCAAAAATAAATTTTATTATACAATCAACAAGACCATTTTCATTCAACATTAACAAGCATCTAGGTCGGTATATATCAAATTGTAAAAAATATATTATAGATTCGTATAAATTATTGTCAAAAATACAAAAAATCTGCAATTTATATGGAACAGTACAGATTAATTTTGTTCATATAAAAAGTCGCAATATGGATGGAATGAATTGTTAAAACTACAATAACTAAGCATAGATATTTGCATCTATTTTACAAAACAGGCATATAGATAATTTAAAATAATAAAACAAGAGCAAACTTATTTCGCACAAAAAAAACAATAACAAAATAAATATATTATGAAATAGATAACAACATGCCTATTACATAGACAATTGGAAGATAATAAAAAAATGTATGAAAAATCAATATCACATTATTTTCATATAGAGGGGATGATTTTGGAATTAAAAAGAATAGATAATTAATGTTTAAATTAAACTGGAATAAGACTAAAAAATATCATCCAAAACGGAATGCTTAGTCAGGTTAGTCAAGAAAGAGCCACTAACCACTAAAACCTATATGCCTCCATGATTAGTGGGTCTTAAATTATACAATACGTAATGTAAGTCCTATTATTTTAAATGCACAAAGTCAGAATTTGAATAAACTAAACCTAGAATAAAAAATTAAACAACAAAATCACCATTAGTTTCAATGTTACTAAAATATTTTAGCTATTTCGGCACTTATCAAATTACAATACTAAGTCCAGCCTTTGAAGGAACTCAAGTAAAGACAAATTTTACTCCACGATAAATTACAAGTAAGTGCCTGATGGAGTGCCCCAGTCACACTTTGCCTTTGAAGTAGGAGAGGCAACCTTTGCCTGTAGACATATCTCCCAACATCAATCAAGCAGAGACAATCGGTCTAATAGCAATTAGTATAGTTCTTATAAGAACTGAATAAAGGTCTAGTGGTGAATAACTTATAGACTTTTCCTAAACTCTGTTATAAATATAGTATAGCTCTTAAAGTATTGTAAGAAATGTCATTATAAATAAAAATGTCATTTTGACAGTTCATAATGATACTTTAAGCAATACTGATTCTAAGTAGTATTCATGAATCTAGCAATAAGGAAGTAACTTACGCAGCACACAATTAATAAAAAAAATAGAACCGTAGCTATAATTTTATATCAATAAATATCAAATATAATTTATCTAAAAGACATAAGCTCGTATAATCAATATTTTTCAAAATTATTTCCTTAATCATATTTACTATTTTTTTTTAGAGAGATTAGATAAAAATTATCTTAACCCTGAAATTTTTTTAACTCTATATTACTTCTGGTTTTGTTAATCTACTTCTCTGTCACACATTGTACATTCACAAGCTTCTCATTTTTAAATAATCTTATTATACCCTTAATACAACCTTTTAAATAATAATAAAATGTCGACTTAGCGCGTTTACTCAGGGGTTGACAAATTCAACTGAAAAGAGATATATGCGCGAAGATCACCAACCCATGAGAGACTTGTATCTATAAACATCTCTACTTACAGTATAACACTATTAAGAGTCAATGCTCAATAAGAGTGATGTGTATAAAATTTTTATACATTATTATTTGCCACTTATACTTCTTAAATTAAGCAATGTTCCATCACCTGTAGTGTTGTCGTAAGTATCAAAGAGCGATCTATAAATACAAGTCTATGTAAAACATTTAATTAATAGATTTAATTTTAATTAAGCCAAAATTAAGTCGTAATTGTTCTAAGAACACAAATGTTAGTACTGTGTGAGGTGCCAGTCTTACAAACGCTGGTATATAACCCTTGTAAAAGGCCAGGGGTCCTTCCTTTGCTGTGTGCCCAATCAATTGAAACAGTCCATTGAATTCGCCAGGTTTAGCATTCATTACGCGGGTCTTTAATACATCAACTGGCTGGGTAAGCGTGGTTGCTATGCCACCCTAAAATTAAATTTAAAAAAGGGTTAAATATATCTGAATGAAATATGAGCGCAATTGCATTTTTAAGCCCATGAAAACATACACTTAAAGTAGATATTCTAAATTTGAATATAATATCAGAGAATCTATTTGTGGTTTTAATTATCTTTGTACTTATCAATGTAGTGGAATTTCCATCTTTATGATCCATTTGCAATTTTAATGTTATAAAGTTAAAATAATAACACAATTCTTTTTTTTAAATTAAATTTCAACTGAAGAAATAATAAATTAAATGTTGTAATAAATTATATACTATTGTGTACTTACAGCACCCAAACTGCAGGAGACATGTGTGCCAACATTATCACCAAACATAGGCTCAACAAATGACTTTATTAGATCGTAAAACGACAACTGTCCTATAGTCATAAAACCAGCACGCACGCACGCCATTGAAGCACCAGACCAGAGACGTGTCACGCCTTCTTGCGTTACTACTTTGTAAATTCCATGGAAGGCATTTTTGTAACTGAAAATTTAATATTTTTTAAATAAATCATATTTTATTGTTACATAAATCCATCAGAAGTAGTTAAACACTATGGAACCTCAATTAACCCAACAACATTGAAAACAACTATGACCTTTCTAGATGAATAAAATCAAAGAAATGCTAATACATACTTTCTTCTTTGTTCTGGAGGCAATCTGATATCATTCTGCATGCGAACATTAATAAGATCAGCTGGACTGCCAACAAAGCCACCAAACAGACCACTAATGCCAGCTAAGAAGGCCGATGTGTAGAATGGCATCACTGTGCCCTGAAATCACATAAGTATATTCTAATGCAGATGATGTCTAAGAGATCTGTATGTTCTATGTAGGTATACATATCGCCAGAGAGCCAGGTGGCATATGGAAATTCTTGGCACTTCTTGAAAGAACTTGGGTTGATGCAATAAATCTATAAAAGTTGGACATCTTTCAAAATTTATAATTTAAATAATCTAAATAGCTGTGATAGTACACACGACGTTTTTGAAATGGATACAGTTTTTGTAGGTATATTAGAGATAGAAAGAGAAACGTTGTGAAGGGCAAAGGAGATATCTGCATCCCTTTCAAATGTGCCTCAACTTCAACAAATAAATGCAGGCGACATGATAAGAATATAGTTATCCCTTTCTAACGATTGTTTCTTGCTATTCAAAGTCCAATCTGTATCCATTTGAAGATTATATAAACTCTTTTGATTTACTTCCAAACATTATCTAATAAAATCTAAGAAAACTCTTAAAAAGTAACATATGGAAAGCAGCCTGTTACAAATAGCTATTGAGAATTGATGGTATAATCTTTTATTTATCTGCCTCCACTTACAGACTACACTCTAGTTTAACAATATGGTCATTCAACTTACATCATTAGGAGCAACTTCTTCTTTGGCTTTCTCATAAAGGGCAAATCTAGCCATTGAATAAGTCAACTGTCTCATTAGTGATGCTGATATACCATTGTATAAGCCCATTATACCTGAAAGTTATATTAATGTTAGTATTCTTGCTATCAATATTGTATAGCATGAAATAAAAAAGATCAATGAAAATTTATATATCTTAGAATGATTTTAATAAAGCTGTAACTACAGTAAATTGATATGAGATATTATAACAGTGTCAGTGTAATCCTTAGGCTACAAGTTTGAATACATATCTTTTAAATTCTTGCTAATGCAATGACAAATACTTTTTATACAAATAATTAGTTACCTTGTTGTTTTAAAACATTGCCAACTAATTGTATCATAGGAATGTTTTTTCCTTTTTGTGTCTGCATTTGAACCTTTAACAGATCCAAAGGATGCGTGATGGCAGCCGCACCAGCTGAAGCCACACCTCCGAAATACCATCTTGATACGCGAACGTCTTGTAATTCTGCAGCCATTCTGAATTTACGTTATTAAAATCTGATTCGTAATGGTTTCTAATAAGATTTGCGAATGTTAGAAATTTATAGATATAGGAATGTTGATGATGGAAGTAATAGGTCTTATTTGAGGGTTTAATTTCGTCAGTTTCAACTCAAGGGCAAGGTATGTGTGTGGGTACTTGGTGTGTAAACACTATGTTAAATGTTGGGCAATACATTCTTTTATGTTCATCCATATCCATACTACTCTTTTATTTAGAAAACACTACATTTTTAACAATAAAAGAATAAAAAATAACACCCAAAGAGAACCCGCACACACTTTTTTAAAAACAGAATGACATTTTTAATGACTGACAAATTCTTTAACGGATTGACTGATAACAAATGAATGAATATTATAAAAGGAACCGTAAAGTTCTTATAATACAATATTCTATAGACATATTTGGTTATATTTTTCAATAATTTGTTACATAAATAATTTTACAATTTTATATTAAAAAGTATCAATGTAAAAAAAACCTCAAAGTCCAACACTAACTTGATTTGAAACGACGGGTGAACTGTGAAGGTCAATGTTTATTTTAGGTTTTTATTTGTGAGAAAAATATAATATAAATTTGTTCGGTGATACGAGGTATCTATAAATTACAGGGTAAGTTATAAATTAAAATAGGATCGGCTGGGTACAGTAATTTAGTTTGGTTACTCACTTATCTCCGAAGAAATAGTCAAATCAGCGAACAACACTAAACACAAATGTTCTTAAATATAAAATTGCCAAATATTTAATTCTAATTAATAGCCAATTAACTCGATAAGAGCTTGTAAAAAGTGCTTGTTTCAGTATACGAATATGAACTTTGAGGTTATGAAACTTTAGAACAGGCCTGTGCTAATGCCTTTAAAGTTAAACTAACACTGAGCGATTGAGCGATCGACGTGTAATCACTATTATCAAAGTTGTTATGTCACATTTTCATCATTGGAACTTCCTGTCGCATACCATTTATATAGTTATGTGTGATGGACATTGAACTTGAATTTTGATGTAGATACATTGTATTACATAGTGTAAATGAGTATAATATTCTGCTTAAATGATCATCCTTAATATATTTATGTGTTTTTAGCAACAAATGCTATATTTACAACATATAATAAGCAAGGAACTTCAACAGATTAAACAGAGTTCAAATTTCTGATCCAACAGAAGTGGGTGTTTTGTTTGTTATTAAAACATAATTCAATTTTCAGAATGTCTTCAGATGTGATAACAATACTTCACCTGGATAAGGATTTGAATGGTCAAGTTGTTTTAGTAAAAGAAAAAAATGGAGGTGACAGTTCTTTCATAGTAAGCAGCCTATTGGGGCATCAAGTAAAGAATAAAATACCAACACTATTTATAACATGTCATAATAATTTTATGCATTACCAAAATGTTGGTTTAAAAATGAACTATAATTTGAAAAGAAGTATTCAATCTAATTTAATTGATTACTACAATTTAGGTGAAGAAATTGTTAATAATATATTAAATAATAAAAAAGTTGATTTAGATGATATTTTTAATGTTATTCAAGAAAAAGTTTCTAAATTAAAACAGGAATACAATTTTGTGCATATAGTTTTTGATGGTGTGTCACATTTGTGCGATTTACATTATGATTTAAAAGATATTGTTATTTTTGTTAGGAATATTTCTAAACTTGTATGTAATTGTAATAATTCATTTTTATTTTTACAAATTAACATTGCCTCTGATGATGATGTTACGTTTTTATTGGGTAATTTTATGTCTCATATATCTTACACTTGTGTAGATGTTCTAAATCTTCAAACAGGATTAAGTGCTGATGTTTCCGGGCATCTAGTAATAAAACATCCTGGGGAAAAATTCGATATAGAATTAATGAGTGATATGGGCCCTAAAGCATTGTTGTATCATTATAAATTATTTGATAAAGGTGTTAAATTGTTTGCTCCTGGCAATTATTAAATGAATTTATTACAAAAAAACCTGTTTTTATTATATTGATGTTAGGGTTTCCTACTGGGGTAAGCAGACAGACTGAAATGTAGGTCTGAATAAAAACATGTCTTTTAATTTATAACACTAATCAACAAAAATAGAGGAACTAAATGCTAAAAAACTTAAATTATTGTTATGAATCACTTCCATGAAGCAATGCCAAATGTACTTTGTATGACATTGTGGCCTTCTCTATTAATTACGTTGCGTCATTTAGAAATTTTAACTACTAATGCGAGCTCTAATTAATGTTACCATCATAGAACTTGCATATTTCATACTATAATTAAAATAATTTAAAAAAAGTCATATACAAGTTTGACAAAACACGTTATTAAGCTTTACATATTTTAGAGGGGTGAAGAGGCAAAAAAAAGGGGGGAGGGATTACTTTACATATAAAGGGAGAGCGTATTTTTTAAAAATAAAATATTGAATATCGTAATTACCAGAAAAACAAACAACAGCTTCCCCAATACAAATAATTTATGTAGTAATTACAAGTTGGGATTATATTACATTTTCTTTGTGGTGATTACCCAGTCACCCTGGCAACCACCCACTACCGAGGCCTCAACCAAACCAAGCTTCAGTCCACGTGAAGCCTTCGATGGTGGAAACCGCACGTTCAATTATTTTCACACTTCCTGTACTTAAAACAAAGTTAACGACTTTTTTAAAAGAATTGTTTTTTTATTCGGGCTTTTTATAATCACAGTAAATGCCTATATCGAAGTCAATAAGTCAAGTCTTGTTTCAGTCAAGTTAAATAAGATTTAGTAGTGTCAAATTTTTTGGAGGGAAAATTTGAAACGTAAATTCGTTTTTGAGTGTTTTCTTTTTTAATGAAATGACGCAGATTAATGCTAATACGCCGGAGAGGCATAATGGACCCACTGTGACAGAAGAAAAGTTGATGGTCTGTATATAAATTTATAACAATTATTATTATATATTTATTTACCTGGACACGTTATATGGCTAAACAGCCCAACACGACCCACCAATTGTTGTACATCGACGTACAAATTTTCAATTACAATTTTACACACCAATTTAAAATTGTTACAATATCAAATTATATAAACAACAGTACTACAGTTTCGTACATGCTGTGAGCCTGCTTATGCGCTGATTTTCACCCGGGACCCAGTTGAATTTTCAGGAGCGGATACAAAGGGGCCTCAGCCTCCATTAAAAACAATGGACAAAATGACAGTTAAATAACTAATAAGCCCCCCTTTAGTATTTGCCCAGAGCCCCACAAATCCACGATACGCCCCTATGAATTTTGCACGATTTGATCAGTGAGCGCAGTATGAAGCCGTTTATTTTAATTGATTCAATCGGCGTATGAATTTTTTGCAGACATTTAAAAAACTAGATATTTGCCTAGATCTAGGTGTTATATTTGGGTTGTCCATAATAAATTGTAATAAAGGATATTTTAGTTTGGAATTAAGGTATTGTGTGTGTACATATGTATCGTAGTTACTAGTTAAAATAATTAAAATGTAATAGTAAATCGCGTAAAAAAACAAATGAAATTGTTTCTTGTGTTAAATAATGATATTGAAATGATAAATGTCTCCTAAAGTTATCTACTTTCGATATTCAAAATATCCATATCCTATAGATATTAGTTGAACAAGGTCTTCCTTGTTTTCGTAAATAAAAAATACTTATACACTAGACGTTTCATAGGTTACCTATCTATTAATCAAACGGCTTTTATCTAATCTGACCATAAATTCTATTGATACTATTCGTACAGCTGTCTCGACCGAATAACAGAGATAAAGCTATGTTACATGACACGATGCAAGTTCTTAAAAACAGCTGTCTCCGCTCTAGGACCGTGCTTTATTATAAGCCTACTTCTTATTGAACTTAACATATATGTACTAAATTTTTTTATCGATTTTATGAAACGTTAACATGTTTCAATATTGCATATTCAGTTTAATTTGTTTGCTAAACGATCAACCAAACAACTTCAAATTTTTTATGCAAATATAGCTTACACCTATTATAGAAATCGTCCGTACGAGCCTATTCCTATCGGCTTCTTTTTCTAAATCTAAGTTTGCGACAAGGACAACACAGGGACTTATAATTTACTTACATATATAGCTACACATTTTCAATAATTATACGCTAATTTATGCTTCAGTCTCATCTCAGAGTAGTTCAACGCTTGACCACTATTAGTCACATGCTCCTATTTATTTGTTACAGGTAGCCGTGCGCGTGCGACCACTTCGCAGCGATGACGGCACTCGGATTGTACATGTTGTTAGTGACAAGGTAACAGTTAATTTATTATATTACTATTTCAATCACGACTATGATCTCAATCTCTCACATAAATTACATTTCCCACGACTCAATTGGCTATTTGAAGGAAATTATAGTAAGTGATATGATCGTCAGTTGTTCTAAATTTGTGCTAAATTTGTCTCTCTGACTTACACGTTACGTTACTATATATCTAATTAGTTAAAACATGTTTTGTTTCTTTCACTTGTATAAAATACCCTTAACGTTTGTTTCGATCAGGAATCTAACCTAATAGACTAGCGCGCTAATCCTTACGTCAAATATCTAAATTATAATGTATTTGTGATCCATAAGAGTAAAACTTTTGAAATGTATTAAGCCGAAAAAATTTAATTTAAATATTGATATGATATTCAAGTAATTGTAAGCTACGAATGTCTGTCTATATCAAGAGGTCATGCTTCATTTGTTTTGGTTCCCGATATAACAAACGTGTTTGCGAATAAACATTTCAACTAAAAATATGTTATGTATATATTACAACAAATCGCTATTTAAAGAACGTAGCAGAATGTATGTTTAACAATCAACCTTGACTCACTATGACCGTAACACAAACAGTGTAATTTTTTTTTAATAAATTATCATTTTAACACAGACATCTATAAACTTCGATATAATCCTAATCTTTAAAATCAGATTATTTTGTTCAAAATATTTCCATACAATTTTCCGGCGCGTTTTTATCTAATTGATAATTTATTCCTGAATCATTACTTTAATAGATTATGACTGTTTTTACAGACATATTAGTAGACAATTTTTGTTTACGAAATTGTAAATCAACTAATGTAGAAAGCATCAGGTTAATATTTGAGAAACATGCCAGTTAAAATCTATGCTAAAGCCTCTCCATCACGTGTAACCTGCATGCTATTTTTGTTCAGAGTAGTGCGTAAACCAAATAATTTAATATGAGTAAATAAAACAAAGCATTCTACAGTGTTACAAATTAGCTTCTGACGACTCTCTACTTCAATGACAAAAAGCGAGAGTATTCATTTTTGCTAATATGTGTAGCAATTAGAGCTATATCTTATATTATTTAACCTTACATAACAATATTTTTATGTATTTTATAACAAAAGCAAAAAAGAAATAAACAAAAGAACATCCGCTGTTACTTCTTCGTATCTCTTTTACTCTGCTAACTTAATTATATTAACATGAAAGAGACGACGCGTTTTCAACTTTGTATGTCATTATTTAGATTAACTTTGGCATGGAATACTTAATTTGCATTGGATCAGAGGGTAAAGACCTGTGAATGCAGGCTGAACATATTAAATGCACAAAATATGTATAGAATAAACTAGCCTTTTTTTAAATTGAATATCCAGAGGACAAAGCAAGCTATTGCCATGGTTTTAAGTAATTACTGATATATGTGAACTTTACTAACTTCACTAACACTAGAACGGTCAATATGACCAGTTTCAAAAATTCTTCACAAACCTTACTCATAATTTTTTGTAAACTATTCTATTTACAATTCTACAATAAATTTATTGAATTATATTTAATACTTTGCAAGTACAAGTCGTCCGGTCATTTTGACCGGTTGGTAGTTCTAGTGTTAAACTCAAGTTGATGAATGTTTTGGCCATGTCTTCCATACAAAATAAAAAATTAATCGACCTAAAAAATTTATATTAAATCGACGTAAAAATAATTGATAACTATGGTTCTTTTCGGCTACAAATTATGTGTGGCCTTGAACTTATCAATGTCAAGCATTTATGTTAAGAATTTACTATAATTTACTGCATTTAGTTTTATTGGTAGATAATATTACAGAAGTTATCTAGCAGTTGACATATAATGCTGTATGGATTTGCCGCATTGGAATGGAACGTAATGTAATTTCCTTTCTAGGTTTTGGTTCTGGAAGAAGAAGCGGATAGTAGACGTGATGTGTTACGGCAGCGACGTCTCATGGACAAACACTATCAATACGATAGAGTCTTCGGTGAAGAGAGTTCACAAGTAAGTGTAATTAGTAGGTACTAATTAGAACGCTAATCGCAACTAAACTGAACAACCAACCAATGAGCTCTAAATTTTGTTGTAATGACTGAAGAGAAAAAAATAAAAAGTATAATAAAAATGTTATTCTTAATTTAAATTTTAAATAGATAGATATATATGTATTAACGATATTGAAGCAATTCTTAAAATGACTGTCATGTAAAGCGATCCTATCCGTCCATAGTAATTTGAATGTCTGTCGGTCATGAGTGATAAAAGAACAAAATTACATTCGATCCAATTTGCCATATTGATTCCATTATGTTTCATTGTTTTAGTCTGTTATTAAACATATAGGGGCTGATATTTCCACACGATACAACGTGGGGTTATTGTCGAGTAATTATACATCGTTGTGGTAAAATAATGACAGATTTCTATTTTACTGCATTTTCAGGTTTTAATGGTCCTTTTTTCATTAAATGAGTATCGGAAAAAATAGCGTAAGTTTATTCTTAAAGAGGCACATTCGTCTCGGTTTAGATAAGTAAAGATTGAAATACCGACCGTGTAGTAGCTAATGGAGTAATTAAAAGCTGTAGTTTAAATTATTCATTTTCTTTTGTTAAATCACCTCAGATGTTTTATAAAGACAATTCTGCCAATATCGAGTATTCAGACAAGAGATGACACCATCCACATTACCCTTAAATATGTTTTAGATGTTGAACAATCTAATAGGAAATACACTGTTGACATAAACAAAATATTTTGGCCTTGAACTTCACTATAATGCTCCTTAACAAGCTCTAACCAACTTAATTTATGTGAAAAAAAATAAGTAATGCAAAATACACGATTATTATACAAAAATTCAAGTTGAGATAATTTTTCTAGTTTTTATTCAATTGAATTCTGTCTGCAAGGTTCACGATTATATTTTATCTGTAAATTACATTATTAATTACAAAAACAAAATTTTCAAATGTATGAAACTAACTGTCAATCACAGCATTGCACGTAACAATTAAACTTTAAAATATAACTCCTACTTTCTCAGATCATTTTTCCTTCACTTTGGAAAAGTACTCGTGATTACGAACAAATGTAGTTTAAGCATTATATGTCTCTTTGCAAACAATCATCATAGTTGAAAACCTTCATAAATTATGTACGAAAACCATCCTCGTGAGTCAACTTTTTACTGGTAAAAACCGATTGAAATATATTTTCATTTTGTTGAGATTAACGGTCTAGAATTTAGATAGACATACAAACTAACTTCGTTTAATACTATGATCTGAGGATTGGTGAGGAGGAACAAGATTTAATTTGTTCACTTCTACATATTTTTGTCAGTATGAGCGGTGATATACAGGTGCAATAGTAGGAAGTAGTCTTGGGTCATACATATTATTTGTGAAGGCATTTTCTATAGCGGCCCATATATTTATGCAATTCGCTGACATACAATGGAGTTAAATTTTGCTTAATCTGTCCCCATAAACATTATATTTGAATAAAGAATATTTATTTTTACAGCAAATAATCCTTTGATTTAAAACGCGTTTATTTGGATCATTTTTAATTAGTTATACTTATATATTTTTAAATAAAGCGTATGTTTATTTTCCTTTTGTTTAAATTCATTTGTTATTTTATAGTAGAACAATTTTCGCGACTTTTTTAATTTTTGCTTTTGTTTTAATTTGAATATAGAAAAACAATTGAAAAAACAGCGTATAGAAATAAATATGTAATAAAAATTTAATTTAGTTCTTTAAAATAATCTAACAGCATTCGATTACTATTTAAATTTAAATGCATTTAACTAAGTTAAACGTTAGGTTTAAATTGGAAATTGCATTATAATGTCTAAATGCCGTGTTAAGGCATAGTAGTAAGTCCTGAAACGTATTATGGAATGACGTGTTTGTAAGAAATGTAGGAATAGTGTACTTAATAAACAGACCTAATTTTATTGCAAAACGTGCATGCAGAAACAGTCTATACCTAAGCGTTCCATGCAGCTCCTTTTTGTGAGCGAGGGTTTATTTTAGTTATTCGTTTGATAATAATTAAATTTAGAAATTTTATGTTTAAAATCACACTTTTTTTCGCCAAGACCATGATGACTGCAAAGGTTACGAAACGTCGAGTTAAAAGGAAATACTAATACAAAAGATTTTTATATTAATTTAAAAATTTCTGATATTACAACAATAACAATTCGATTTATTTTCGATTTAAATATAAGTCGTTAGCAGAATAGGTTTCTTTTTTAGTAATTACGCTATCGGCTTCTTAGTACTGATTCTTGACATAGTTAGTACAACAGCTGTCTTTGTTATAAACTTTTTCAACCTATTATATATTTTCTCTTTAATATCACATGATTAAATATTTATTAATCTTTAAGTACCTAAATAGCGAAAAAGGATAACTTTGATTTATAAATTTAATTTTGTTAGCTAAATTATTAAGTGACGAAATTAGTTCTAAAGCTGAATATGATATGATAATAAAAGACCCACTTATTTGTTTAGTATTTTTTTAATATGAAGTAAATAAAATATTTCTAATTAGATGTGGAAAGAGTTAATGTTAAATTGAGCCCAAACGCTAATGTTTTTCAACATGTTGACGTCGTAAACATTTCAGTACATTTTTCAAGATAAGCATCAACCCTTTCGTGTTACCTATTGAGTTAAATACCTATACTAGAAAAGTTAGTTCCCTAGGACATTTACACATAATTTTTTAGTACTATTAGTGGTGAGTATGGTTTTCGCACTATAATAGAAAAAATCGCTCGTTTGATATTGAATTTCTAACTCATCTAGGTTTAAAAAGTCTAAACCTATTTCTATCTACTTTATAAACAAACCTAGTATAACATTTACGTTGCATTGCCGTTTTAATTCTGGATATTAAACGCTACTTTCTTCAAAAAACAATCAATGAATTCCATATTACTTTGTACTTATAGAATGAGGTATACGACGTGGTATGCGCACCTCTTGTTGGTGATGCTCTACGTGGATATTCTGGTGCGGTCTTCGCGTACGGAGCTACTGGCGCTGGCAAAACGCATACGATGACTGGGATGATGTCTCGAGCTCTTAATCATCTGTTTACAAGCATAGCCGAGAGTGGACAGGCTGATGACTATGAGGTGAGTAATTAAAGAATATTTATTTTCATATTAATTAATATGTCAACATTGAACGTATTCGTAATAGACTAGAATTTCTTCTTCTTTGTCTTTGGTATCACAATTAATATAGCGGAACTGAGTTATATTGATGGAAAAAAAAGCTATAACATTCTTGGATATACAAATTTATTTAATTAACTAGAATAAAGTTAGGTGGTAGATAATGCAAACGGGATTAAACTCGCCCATGTGCATTTTTTAAAATTTATAATTTGTTTATTTATTTTGAATATAGTTATATTTAGGGTATAGTAGTGTATCTTGTCTGAATCTTGAATTAGAAATTTCCCAAACTTTTATTTTTTGATATGTAATGATAGAGAATTTTTATTATTTGGGTGTTCGTAAAATAAACGAATGTATATACAAATGATTCTAAGTAGAAGCGTGTATATTAATCCTTGCAGAAACAAAACATATTTTTCCTTAAGAGCGACTCAAACTGTCCCTTCGTGTGATGAATGTATGCTTAACAACATTAGCTTGGATTTATATACTTAGTTTGACAATGGCAATTTGTTATAATGTCATAAAAAAGAAAGAAGAAAACAATAGACAATTTTTCTTTCACTACGTTGGCAATATAGAACAATTGTATCTTATCACGAATTTAGTCTGGCTTTCGAATCAAGTAACAAGTAATACGGATCCGTTAGCAATCGGGATCATGAATTTTTACTAACGACTAACGAGCACCAGCAATCTATCAAATGAACGAAAGATCGAGACGTTCGAAAATTAACAAAAAGTATCTAAAATATTGTAGTTCCAAATCCGCACGCGGTGGCGCTGCTCAAATTTCCATACAAATCGCTTGAAGCGAACTCGGTTCGAAAGCCAGACTAAAATTCGTGATAAGCCCACTGTAATTGTAAAGTCACTTAAACCAATGTAGATATGTAGGTATTAAATCACTTATAATAAGTTTATATTTTTTTAAAATTATAATGCAGCATTGACGCAATGTTTACTGCATTTAGTCTGATAATTAACAAAGTTTGGAACACGCCCATCCTCTTCGTAACATTGCTAACATAAACGTGAATGTTTTTGAAGTTGATATAAGCCTGTGCTTTCACAGTGAAACGAACATTGTTTAATTGAATTATGTACAAATAGTCTTTACGACTTTATCTATCATTTCAACACAAACCCGAAGCTAAACTTCGTATTATAAACGTATTATGAATTTACTTTTTAATCGAGCCAATTTCTACGAATTTATTTCATACATATTTTTAAACAGATGAAAAAGAAAACATTGGTATAAATAGCCCTTATGACTACTTGTATTTTTAAAGTAAATTACAACAAAAATTACGATTTGTCTCTTAAAAAAAACATTTGTTAAGAATTATATATTAATAATAAAAAATTAATTAGATTGAAAAAAAAACAGTCAATGCGAATGTCGATTGTATAGACAAAAGGGTATACAATATACGTATATCCCAGCATTAAGTTCCCCGTATCGCAGCGCCAGAGTAATAAAATGAGTCAGTAATGCATATAAAATACTGGTTATTGCTTTTTCTATAGTCTTCATATGTGCATAATTATGTAATACCTACATAAATCCTCATAGTTAATTAGCGTATTTAATAATTAGTTCATGTGACTTTATGCACAGTTTTCGACCCGCGGTTCTCCCCTTACATACATAGCCTTGAAGAACTAATAATGTATGTTAATCACTGTATATTAGTCGAGAGTGTATTACCGTATTTCGTGGCATACTATTTGCATATCTTATTATAGGGTCCGGCTAAGATTGCTTACTGGTTCAAGGTGACGCGTGACTCCACGGTGTAACATTGTTTTGTTTTACTTTAAATTAAGTAATATATTATGTAATTTTTATTTTTCTTTGGTTTAGCGTTGTAGCATATTAATACGATTTTTATGTTATTATTATTTCATAGGATTGCAATACATCGATATAAATATCGATAAAAATTTTAGCTATTCCTCTTCCCTATTTATTTTGATATCTTATGAATTTGAAATTGGAACGTTGACCTCGACGTCATGCGCGTCAATTCAACTTATAAAAAATAACAGAAATTTTCCCGTCGTAACTTAATTTGTTTGTTAAAATAATTTTTTATTCATATCAGTTAGGTTTTCTTTCTTTTTTATTGTATTTTTCAGTAAATGTAATTGTAGTAGGCCTAAAAGCTTATTATGTAAATAGTGTTTACTTGTATTATCATAAAAAATAGTGGACGGTAATGATAAGCTATCACATTTACGACTGGTTTTTGTAATCAATAATTTTGACATTATCTTCATAATTCAACGCAAATGTAATATCCTGAATAACTGATCACAATAGTAATTGTAGTACGAGGAATCGATGATGATTGAAACAAAGATGATGTAGCTATTTTAAATTGGAGTCAGCGGCAATTTTTTTTGTTTTTGCCATTGTCTAAGTAAATAGAATTAAAAAATCTTAGACGTGCGATTCGCAAGCATCAACACTCGGCACAAGTGAACCCGGGCTAATATTGGAATAAATATAAGTATAGAAAAATAATATCGTATTTCCTATCTCCAAATGTCCGTCAAAACTCGATTCGTCAGATTTTTGTTATATGATTTAATTTACAGATATGATACGAAAACGTAAAGATTACAATTATCTTTCCGTATAGATGTCTAATACAGATAGCTTTTAGTTTGTGAGTCTTTTAATTTCGAATTAAAAAAAGAATTTGTTACAACGTTCCATTGTTTCCTCCATATTTATAAAAGTTAAAGTCATTGTCGCCTTGATTCGTGATAGTACATTGAAAGTTTGCTATGTAATTATATATGTAATTCTATAATAAAGGAAGTAATGAATGACAATAAGAGTTTTAATAAGGAAAGTCAAGGGAAGCTTTTTTCCTCAAGGTCAATTTTGATCATTTTTCATGGCAGTGTCAGCTGAATTGTTAGACAAATAAAGAAAGGATTAGGAAGTAGATGTAACGTCATTTTCAGTATTTAGTCAATTTTAGCTAAGTGGTAATTTTCCATTAATTTTCAGTTATGTTAATTTATTACAAGACAATAAAGTAATGTTCGACCTTGATACATAATATTATCTAAAACCTTACAGTTAATATCGATTTATCATTAAAATACACATTGATAAATTGAAAAGGCGTTGTTCTTCCATTGTAACGTACAGTATGGCGTCGAACCTAACGGCTTTTTAATTGTACTTCACTTCATGATATATGAATTGAATTCATTATTTATTAAAAACGTGTCAAATTCTATGTTTTATGCCGAATATTTTTAAATATCGATTCTACGTTAGTGTTTTCATTGCACTGCAACGACCAACTGTTACCACTGGTACCATTTCATATGAAATATTTTTCAATTCTAAAAACCTTAGATGTTCGATGTAGTGGATTTATATTGTAAATGAATTTGTCAACACTAAAAATATACCTATATATAATATGATTGGAATTTCAATTTTTTGTATCAAAAATATTATTACTAAATCAATCTTTTAAAACTATAAAAAGTATAATGTTTCTTATTCTATAATTCTTTTTCTTTTATTAATGGCTTCAGATATTTATTAAAAACTATTCGGCTAATGTCGAGTATTCGGGAAGCAGCCCAATAAGAAATTATAAAAATCTAATTCACACGGAAACCTTCATGACAAAAAAATATCACAAAACCTCGAAACAGATTTTGGTCAAACAGAAACGTATTTACATCGTACTGGCAATTTGTGAGCGTGTTTCCAGTGAGAAAATCGATGATTTAGCAAGCTCGCCGCGACATAGGTATACTATATGTATGACAAGTTGACACAAGCCCTTAATACTAACATAATCGCTAATTAGAGCTGCTGTGATATTATTGATTTATTTTGAGATTTTTCCAGTGCTCCATTATTATGTTACTAGTAAAAAATAATTAATCTATGTTATTAAAGACAATGGAAATAACCAAATAGTAAAAAGCAATTTTGTTAATAGAACATCTAGAAATTAATTTACATTACATTGATTTAATAATTATATTATTTTTAGTTTGTTGTTGCTCGGTTGTAGTGTAGGTATTCGTTTAGTTGGTAAGAAACTTTTCTCATTGTAAATTTACTACGAAATCTTTAATGTGCGTGCTATTTCCTCTTTAAATTTATTCAAACTGTTAAAAGTAACCTTGAGTGACCGGAAACGTATAAATTTTCATTACTACACCGGCGTATTAAATTTTTTATCAAAATCCCCGCTGAAACTGTAATAATAATATAATATTTAGAGGTCATGTTTTCTGTATTTGTTATTAAATGTGACGCGTCTTTGACGAGCCGCCTCGGTTAATAGTTGCGCTTTACATTTAAAAAAAACGATTCGGATTTAACTCGAAAGAGTCTGTTCACACTGGATTGACAAAGCCAGCAGAGCGTACTGTCACACTTACAAAAACATTTTAATAAAAAAAATAATTACAATTTCACCTGGAAATTTCCAAATCGAAAATGCAGCAGTGTTTATTAGAAATGCCAATCAAGGGTCGCTCTAACCATAACACAGTCCCAAGGTCATTGTCGGCGCCTGAACATAGCGTGATTGACATCCGACCAACCATTAAGCTATCAACTATAACGTCTACCCAATCTAAGCTTAATAACCATAATTTAAATATAAATATTCATAGGATAGCTGTGATCAATGTTTAACACTTTTAAAGCTATATTAGCGGTCATCAAAACAATACAATAACATTGTATGCTGATAATAACCATGTTTATTATTACCTTTTCATACTTTTTTTACAAGAAAATTACATTGATGTGTGACTTTATTGAAACTTAATTACCTAGAAAACTTTGAATATTCAATGTCATTTACGTAACAGAAGAAAAACTGTAAAAACTATACGATATAACGACATAGCAGATAATGCATATTAAGATCATAATAAATTTGCAATAACAAAACAACTGACACAAGAAAAAAATACGCGTTTTGTCATTAATGTTCAATTGAGTATTTTTACATTAAACATAAGTTAATATTTACGTATGTTAAAATATATTACATTATGTTAATTAATTTGTTACATTATGTGTTTTATAAAGCACAATTTGTCTTTTTTGGCATATCTATTAAAATTTCGTAATTTCTCGATGAAATGTTATAATGTAATATACACCTGAGGTCACTAATAAAAGAAGAAGAAGAAAGTAAAATCTCGTTCTAATTACTTTGCAATTTTAATTAAATTTGACATTTCTACACTTATCATGTAGGCTACAATGTAAAGTCTTGTACATTCAAATAAATTCTAGATATTCTAAAAAGTTTAAGTAAATGGTCATTATTATCCACTTATTACTCCGAAGTGCAACTACGAGTTCAAATAAGCAAACGTTCTAGTAACTAATCAATGTAAGTAAGTCTAATAGACGCGACGTAAAGAAAAAACACATTGCCTCCACACACCGAGTCATACAATAACCAACGCCAACGCATCATGACATGCAGATTTTTCACTACAATGAGAACTTCCAGCGAAATTGTTCGCAAACAACGAAAACTTAAACAGTATCAAGTGTAGTCACCTTGAGGGGTCTAGGTAAGCTAATGACGTCATTCTATTGAAGAAAGACGTATTCAACTATTCATACCACCCCGATTAAGGAGATTTTATTAACCTTTCGCTGGTACTGTGATCACGCTACACCTTTCAATCTTTGATGATGAGTGAGAAGTTGCGTTTTTTAAAAAATAAAATACATGTCAATATTATCTCAGAAAGTAATTACCGGTCCATGAGCAGGGACAACTGCTACTACAGAACTGCGTGCAATAGTCGTCTTAGCTACGCTACGCTTGACTACGCTTGAGATGGCGATGGATTAAAGATTGTATATTATTTATTATCGCATTTATTTTAATTTAAACATTTATTTTAATTTAAACATTTATTTTAAATGTCTGAAATATTATTGTAATATACTTTATGATTGCTTTAGGGTTGGTAATTCAATGTTCCCTTAATTATAGGGCGAACTTAGGCAGCATTTCTCGACTCAAAAGTCGACATAACTGATTTTATGATATTTTAAAGGACTTTCAATTATTATTAATTATATTTTATTTATTAATTATATTATATTAATTAAAGTGCCTAAAGTCGTATTTTAATCGTTAGTTTTAATCAGAATTGAGTTATCGGCCCTTCTCTATTCGATCATACCAATTTTCTTTGCATCAACACGTCATTTATATTATTATCATGAATTGAGAAAGACGTTGGAAAAAAGAAGGAAATATAGCCTGAACCCGAACTAAGATTCTTCCAGGTCTTTATGCTATGGCTATCAGGAGCAATGCAAACATACATTTAAACCCAGAACAAATACTTTTTTTTTAAATTTAACATGATAATAAATAAACATATAAACAATCGAACACGAAACTTCTGTATTTTAGGATTCTACAATATCTCTAAATTTAGAAATGCACAATTTTAATACATTTAACTTATTGATACATTCAATTTATTTTCGGGTAAAGAATGTTTTAATTCAAGGATTTTGTCCGTTCATAGTAAAACTTAAGGTCATGGTCTATAAGTAATCCAATTTGAACTAAACCTTTGATTCGCGAGTTATATTTATTCATTTCGTTTGGTTATTTAATTAACACTAAATTTATAGTTCTTAGTCCTTAGATACGCTACAACGCTAAATTCTTTTGTTTTTAATTTATCTCGGTATTCTTTTTTTAGTTATACGAGACGCGTTATTACTTACACTAGTGGACTTTAATTATAATAGTATTGGAAAACTGTTAGTAAGTTTAATTAATAATTGTTTGTTGTCCATTAGTTACAATAAATACACGTATGGTACATTCTATACACACACAAACAAATTTATATATACATTAAGATGTCATTTAATAGATAAAAGGAAAATTTACAACAACAAAATATAATAACAGAAAAATAAACATCAAACATAAAAGAAAAATTAAAATAAAAAGCAACATATGAAATAAAAAATGTACAATAAATTAAATACAATATAAATTTGGAGTTGTTGTTTTAAATGTAATGAATTGTTATGAAACATTTGGAATGAGAACAAAGTATAATAAACAAATGTATAATTTTATTTTGTTTACGAAAAATCGCTAACATCTGCAGATACTAGTCTAGTATAATGTTATCAAACATTTCGTAATAACATTTATTTGTATAGATTATTATAAAGTAAGTTCTTCAAGCCGGCATATCGGAAACAACTCTTGTCTTTAGCTGCCTCCGCTTTAGTTTATCAGAAAATTTAGTCTTTCAATTTCAAATGCGCAGTTCCGCGTTTCATTAGATTTCATCAAGGGCGGTGGGGAGTTTGTGTCCTTGATTTCATCATCAGATAACAATTAACGAAGAGCTTTGCGCCAATGCCATCATGTTAGTTTTCATGTGCCATAATGCATGCGCTACTACGTTCTATTGTTTTTATTTAAATCGATTATTTGTAAAGGAGCTTCACGACTAAATAATACTAGATTCTTCTTTCTTTGCTACTCACCAGCGTAGTTTATCATATTTGTAGACTGATACCTGAGTGGTTGCACCGTGGATCTGATGTAATTTTAATTCTCATGAATTATGTGATTTATGAGTATTTATTCAGTTTTTTAAATTAATTATTTCATATACTGGCTATGATTAACGTGCTTCTTGTGGCCCTTTTTCTCGTCATACGCCTTTCCGAAGTCATGGTAGAGTCTAACGATGAGCAAACGCACGCCTATAGTGCCTATGCTAATAAACGATTTTAATTTCATTTCATAGATATAAAATATGAGTAAGTCTCACCGACTTGATGAGGAGTTAAGTCCGTGTTAGCATTTAACAGTATATAATTACTCAATGATCAAGTTGTCAAAAGGATATTTGCCCGTGTCAAAGTAAATGTTTGTTTTAATGTTTTGTTCCTGCTGTCAGCTCTAGTTTATTCAACTCAATAGTGATTGATTGTTTCATTTAATATTAAAAATTATGAGTAAAAATTCTGTTGAACATGCCTCATAGAGGGCAATTACCTTTTGTGAAATATTAATAGCATATTGAGCTAACAAGAAAGCCTATTAAACTTGCTCCGAGTTCACTAAACTGTTGCTGGCTTTTAACATTGAAAAGACGGCACCGGTCATTTGACCACAGCAACTTTTTATTAATTTTAAAACGCTTTAACGTTTGACACATGTTGTACAGCAATTTGATCCATCACCATTTCTGCATTTCCTAATGTCAAATGCTTAACTCTTATTATACTTTTTTTTTGTACGTGTCAATAAAACCCGTCAGTAATTTTTTTGATGAGGTCAGCCTCAAAAACGTATTTAATAAAGTTTATTGTTTAAACTTTATTGCTTGTTTGCTTTAACCGTTTAAGTTCAGAGTTACTAATCAATTGTGTTATAGGCATTAATTATATTATATTGTTTTATTTAATTAATATTACTGTTATTCGTATGTATCATTTTTATTAAAAAAAT
Source organism: Tineola bisselliella (assembly GCA_028551675.1). Taxonomy (NCBI): domain Eukaryota; kingdom Metazoa; phylum Arthropoda; class Insecta; order Lepidoptera; family Tineidae; genus Tineola; species Tineola bisselliella. The sequence continues at coordinate 34,475 of JAPWLS010000410.1, forward strand.
ATTCTTTGACTTTTGGATAAGTTAGTATATATAGTTAATATAATATATAACTTTTTTATACTGGAAACCAATCATACAAACTATACCTACATACCTCAAGTTAAAAGCATAAAATTCATCATGATAAGAAATTGAGAATGTTTCTGCATTTAAAGGTTGCAAAGGGAGAACATAGTACAACCTTTCCTTTAAAAATATTTTAAATATCATCGCGTTTCATTTCAAATGTCACTCATTTAAAAGTGACCCATGACCTTTTTTTACTTATTTTTGTCATAAATATAATAAGATACATATTATACTAATCATACTTAACAATAATTAGACTGTATCTGTGGAAAATTATTACATTAAATCTATATTTGTGGTTGAAACAATCAATACAAATTAGTTAGAAAACTTTGTTTTTCTTGTTATTATTTCAGCTTATCAAAAATTACAATCAAAAATGTGTTTACGTATTTTGTAGTGAATGTTTCATTTCGTCAGAACAAGGACAACAGAAACATAAAACACCTACATCCGAAACAAAAACCTGTCTTTTAAAATTCATACATTTGTAAATAATATTACATTTAAATATTTGATATGAATCAATTAAGAAGTACTTATGTTTACCTCAAAGAGAACAGGGTAATAATTGTTTCCTCAAAAATGCTGAATAAATAACACTGCAATTTGATCTACTTCCCTTTCCTAATATTTGTTCGTAATAATTAAATATTATATGAGACGGTTGTCAAACTGGTGATTAATGAACCCAATGTACACGATAGAAACCGTTTTATAAGCAATTTGTTAATTATTGAGGCGTTTTGGTAACGTGTGTTTTGTAGGAGCAATTTGCTTAACCGCCTATCATAAAAGGTAATTGTTGAATTTAATAATTGAATTGTCTTCGTGTTGAATTAATTACGTTTTTATTTAGGAGTTAGGTTTTATATGGAAATGTTGCCCGCAACTACGTCTGCGTAATAATGAAGATGTTTAATACATCCTATTTAAGCGGACGTCTTCATCATAGTCGAAAATCTAATAAGATTTATACAAACTTTCATCCCCTATTTTATCCCCTTAATGGAATTGATAAAATCCTTTCTTAGCGGATGCCTACGTCATAACATTACCTGCATGCTAAATTTCAGCCCGATCCGTCCAGTGGTTTGGGCTGTGCGTTGATAGATCACTAAGTCAGTCAGTCACCTTTGAGTTTTATATATATAGATGATAAATAAGAAATAAGGCTTTTAATATATTAGGTCAGTCCAAAAGTTCGTGAGCATTACACCATTCAAAAATTTCGCCAAAATGCGCACTAACTTTTGGACTGACCTGTATGAGTGGATTATTTTTTAAAATTGTAGTGGTAGGGACAATAAGTGCTCTAAATTATCATGTTTTTATTTATAAATTTTGAACTCGTACTCTAAGTTCGGGCGTACCTTTTTGCCAAATTTTGCGTGTATTGCGTTTTTGAGCAACGCCATCTATGATAGAATAGCGGAATCATCGTTGTATTTATAACAAAATATATTATTCTGTTTTAATTAAAACAATATATATTACTATATAAATTCTAATTGCTATGATTAATATACAAAGAATTATTATTTTACAGGTAAAAATGTCATATTTGGAGATTTACAATGAAAATATACGCGATCTTCTGAATCCTGGTGCTGGCACCCTTGAACTGCGAGACGAGGGCGGCAGTGGAGCACCAACAGTCGCTGGCCTGAGTGAAGTCCGAGCCAACAGTGCCGCTCATGTCACGGACTTGTTAGCGCGAGGTGATCGAGCCCGCACAGCCGAGCCTACCCATGCCAACCAGCACTCGTCTCGTGGACACGCTCTACTTAGGTTGGTTTAAATCTCTTATGAGTTCCTTCCTTTTATTGAAGGTTTTTTATAATTGCATAAGATTGTAGCTATTATTTAATTACATTCATGATCTCTATTTTTCATTGTTGCTATCTAATACTCTACATAATTATAATAACATCGGTAAACTTTAATTCAATTTTAATTGAATATGATGAAACAACAGAGTACAAACAAAAATACATGCCTATTTTTATTTTTTAAATAAATATATATTTTTTCAATTTATATTTTTATATAGAAAATGTTTTTTATTAAGTGTTACAGTAAGCCTTCGTTTAGACAAAGGAGTGCAACGAGGCCGTCTCTTCCTCATAGACTTGGCTGGCTCAGAACGAGCTGGTTTGCGTGCACGAAGGCTTGAAGGGGCGCATATTAATAAGTCCTTACTTGCTTTGGGGAATTGTATTATGGCGCTATCTGGTGGAGCTAGGTACGTTGCCCCTTATGTATTAACTTGAAGGATTTACTAAACCGACGCTTTATCTAACTACGTATCTTATAATTTTCACTAGATATGTAAACTATCGTGATTCAAAATTAACTCGCCTTCTCCGTGAAGTATTGGGAGGCAGATGTCGAACAGCCATGATAGCTCACGTATCACCGGGTGCCGCCCATCGTGACACTACGAGATCGACATTGCATTATGCTCAACGAGCTAATTCTATTACAAATAGGGTAAGAGATCTTATTACGACGTATGACGTACAATACGCCAAAAAATCGGTTTATGACAATACAATTTAAATTCTATTAAATGTCATAAAATGATAATGACTTGCAAATGATGTCATTGTCTAGTGAAGTCAATATTTTGAACGAACCTTGGTGTTATATTTTTTATTAATAGTAACTTTATTGGTAGACCATTTTCTTCGGCGACTGTACAAATGTTAGGTCAATGCATGTGATGGTGACGTACTCACACATTAAGGAGTAACTCATACACCAATTATCACTTCCATACGACCGACTTAATCCAAGATTGGATTTTAGCAAAATGAATTAAACTTTTTATAATCTTGTTGAGGTTGTTTCGAATTTTTTATTAATAAATGGATGACAAACGTGTTACAGGTGGAAAGAGAAATGATAGAAACCCCAATAAACATGTCGCAGTATCGTACTGTTATATCTGAACTGCGGGAGGAGATAGCACGTCTCAAAGTGAAAATGAAAGATGATAGGTCCAGGCAAGTTATTTGTTAATTAATCATGAGCCGAAAATGTTGTATTAAGTATCTTTTTTACATATTAAATGTATTTCTGTAAATCTTGAAATTATTAATATAATAATGCTACTTTGTAGGTATATATAAACCCTAAATTCATAATAATCGCTTAACTAAAGTAGTAGAGTAATAATATGAATTGTATAAAAACAAGAATAAATTTAAACAATTACAGAACAAAAGAAGATGATTTAGATAACGAAACAGCTCAGGAAGAATCAGCGGAAAGCGCTGCTCATTTGAAATCTTTAAGGGAATCTATTGTTGCAACTTTCAAACAGCAAATGCGTCTTCGGAGACGATTGATGGAACTGGACAGCCATCTGTTAGGGCTGGCTTTAGACGCTGAAAGGCAACATGCGACTATATCTCACTGGGAAGCGAGGTTTAATAGGTTATACAAACCTATTAATGTGCCTGGGTCTAGACTTAGTACGCAACAAAGTTATAGGTAAGATTGCCCATTTCTAGATTATATTCTAGATAGTAATTTTATGGGAGAACGATTTAAAGTTGTTATTGTGCATAATTTTGCCTAAATTTTTCGTTGCTGTATTGAGTATCTCAGAAACAACTAAGAAAATGTTGATTTTTTATGTATGTTTTAGGTTATATTTGAATATAATTTAGCTAATTTAAAATTCTATGCGGCTTACTATATTATTTGGATTAACAAAACTATCCTTGACAATTGTTTTTAATTTTATATTAAACGTTAGTTTTAACTTGATTTATATATTGACAAATCAGTTCGCTGTGACGTCGATGGCTTTCGAAATATGAAATATACTTTTTTTAAATTATAATTATGGCATTGCCACTGTTAATATAAACATAATTTAAATTTAATATTAGACATTATTCATTTACCTTTAAAATATGACATAAATATAAATATCCAAAGCCTAATAAATATTGTAATTTACAGAGGTGGTACAGTTTCAACGGGCAGCACAGAGCGTGCTGAAGCAGAAGTAGCTGTAGAACAAGCTTGGGCAGAGCTCGCAGCTGTTGAACGGGAACAAGAAAGTGCTAGGTCAGAGAGAGATCGAGTTGAACAGCAGTTGGAGAGAGTGAGGCTTAGAGGCGCGCAATTGGAGCAGGCAAGTCATCTAGGTCGAGGCAGGTGCGTTTATTGGTTATTAGTGTGGGTTAACAATGTAAACGTTTATAGGAATTGCCAGCCAGAATCTCAAGCGGTCCAGAACGAGAAGTATTAGCTCTCGTTTGTCGTGTCCATGAGCTGGAGGCTGATAAGTTAGCGCTTCAAGGGGAACGTGCAGCGAGGTCTCATGAATTAAGGCGGCGTGAGTTAGCGCTGCAGCGGAGAGATTCTCAAAGGAAACTCTCTGATGAAATTATTACTAGACAACGGAGAGCGCTTGAAGGTAAGCTGTGATGGAGAAAGACTTCTTCACTTCACGGATGTTGATTATTCGTTAAACAAATTTCATTGATTTTCCTTTATTACAGAAATGGGCATTGGTATTCCAGGAGATTTAGCTCAGCTTTATGATTTGTATCAACAAGAAATTCACGCGGCAACTTATACAGAAAGTAATGAAGTTTATTCTTCATATAGATTACCCCCTATATCAACTAGGTACGTATTTACCAATAGGTAATTAATTATTGCCAGTAGGTATTACTGACTATCAATAAATATGTCGATGGGTCGAATGACCACACAAAGTTTAGTATGTTTGTGAAACTACAAAATTAATAATAATAAATAAATTTCAGTATAGCTTATGGTCAAATGACCGGTGTTGTCTTTTCATGTTTTTAGCATTAATCATTTTTTATTATGTTAATCTATTATAAAATTATATTTCAGCATGTCAGAACTCACATGGTCTGAGAGCTCCAGTGGCTCTGGTCGAGGATCCAGTTCAGGCTCTGGTGGTAATATGACACTCGATCATCGACTGCCTAGACTTGCGCCAACACCAAGACCTAGGACTAGATACAGGTTATTATGTTTTGCAATTTAATACCTAGATTTACCCATAATTAGTTCTATCTCCAATGATTTGAAGTTGGTTTTGTTTCGTGTATTAAATAATTTTAATGAAATTTAATTATTATTATAGCCAACCAAGCGCAAGCACTTTGAAACGCTATGCCAGTGATGACAGCTTAGTAATGGCCCCCAGAGCTGGAGATAACCATGTCTCGTGAACATTATAATTAAAAAGAAACTGGAATATTTATACATGTTTGCTACGAGTTTCTAAATTGGATTTTAAGAAAAATGTTTTGAATACATGCGATTTTAATATTACTGTCGAGTTATAAGAGTTACGCATGATATGATTCGGGATTTTCTAAGAATTTGAATCGAAACCGCGCGTTATAAATGCTAGTGTGAACTTAGATTAATTATTGTTAATAAAAATTAGAATTAATAATTGAATTACTAGTTATTTAGAATTTTAGTGTCACAGAAAATAAGTTTTTAATTTATATCAATAAGATCGAAATTGGATGTTATCGCTTTTATAATGTTATTAGTTTAGACATTATTTTAAAATAAAATATTGTATGTTGTGTTAATTAAAACGTTAATTAATGAATTTGTTTTTTCTTTTCCTTAAAATATTTAGAAATAAAACGCACGATAACATTAAAAATCTTTATAAATCGTTATAATTAAGTTTTACTTACAAGCTAATTAACGAATTCGCTGACAATTTCACTTTAATACAGGCATTTAAATTTTTTTTAAATTAATTAACAAACATAACAAACTAATTGCATCAAATTCAATTCAATATTTTTAATTTCATACTAGAATAATAAACTACATAACTACAAAAAATGACATTGAAATTACAGTTGTAGAATTGAACTGTCACGTTGACAGCGTTTATACTAAGTAATAATTAAATTTTAAAATTTAAGCATTAAAAATAAAAGATTCATACAAAATCTATCTTTACACTTTAGAAACCTTTTAAGACGTATTTAAGCGCAAAGTAACCATTGGATTTTGGCTTATGCGCATGATATGTAACTATTATATATATAGGTATATATTTGTATAACATTAAAATATAATCTCAATATTCAGTGTCTCGCTTAAATATTAAAACAGCTTCTTACAGCTATTTCTAATCACAAATAACTAAATTGTATTATTACAATATATATATATATATATATATATACAACTAACTAAGATTATATACATGATACGAAATATAATTTTCGAAGAAATTTCAAACGAAACAAATGAATGCTATTAAAATAAAACATTTATAAAACCGAAGCTTCTGCTCCTAGTTTGATTTTTAATTGTTTTATTTTTGCTTCTTAAAAACTTAGTTTCTCTACTCACCGATAGGTTCGCAATTTAAAGTTTTATATCAAATAAGTGTTAGTACTGGAGTTAATATTTTTTTCTTATTATTCACGTTCTTATTAGGGTTACTGAAATTAAATTAAATAGCATAATGTTTGTTAATGATGTAAAAGTACTTATAGCTAATAACTTACTAACTAAAAATAATATTTCATAATATGGCAAGTAAATTTATACAATAAATTATTTTTATACGCCTTACGACTTTTGACTCACTTTTTAAATCAATTTGAAATGTAACTGCAACAATTACAATTTTAAATTAAATTTAAATGTATATAAAAAAAATTAAGTAATAAATTAATGTTTGTCATTTACATTAAAAATATACGTACAATAAAAATAAATAGAATTATATCATTAACTTAAAAGACTGTCAAAAGTTTAACACGCTTATATTACATAAGAGTTAACATAACGAGTTGAAAAGAAAATTTCATGTCAAGTCCAATTTTTTTAAATCACAACTATTAACTTGTAAAAGTGGACGAGGCAGCGTGCAGGTTATAGTTTTGAGGTAAATTTATGAAACAATTAAAAAATGAGCCCGAGCCTAAGAGCACGTGGATTTTCTAAAAATTAATACTTAATATTAATAGGTAGAAAGAACTACCTTTTTATAACTCAAACTGAGTTAGTTGATTCACACAATTGCCACATTAAAATCCTTAATAAACACATTTTACAACTTTACAAAGCATCTAATAATAAATACTATTTATTATTCTAATAGCCTAATATTAAAAACAATAAAACTGGGATTCATTTTTTTAGATCATATTCGAGATAATCACAAAAACTGACGAGTTTAATAATGTATTTATAATTTAGTAAAAATATAAGGTTTTTCTAATAAACCTAAGTTATTAGTAGATAATTTAAATTTTGTCCCGCTTTGATCTGATTTTAACATCGAAAAACAAATGCGCTCATGTCAAAAGCTGTTAGTTCCGCACGTCACCGACAGTTTCGCGTTTAACAAGGGCGTGATAGTTGCGCTTTTTAATGTTAAAATCACCATTATGGTATTTTCTGTGTTCAAAGTGGGAGATATAATAGAATATTTAATGTTAAATATACATAACGACCGCTGATTCATAAGTACTTATAGAAATTACTTATTTTAAAAATATAATAATTGAATGAAGCAGACATGATTTAAACTAATTTAAAAGACTTTATGCCATCTACTACTTCTGCAATGGTAGTAAAACCATTGAAACGTGTTGCCGGACTAAAACGAACAAAATAAATGCATAAAATTTTTAAAATAGTTAAAATAATTTTCGTTTTATATAATTACTACAAAAACGTCCATTTTGATGGCGATTTATCAACCATTATTATTAATATAAATAACAATACCTAATGCATATATAACACTCAAGATATAGATTTCTTTTTATAGTAACCTGGCATATGTTAAGCTAGAGTGCGGGCCATGAGTGGAGGCAACTGTCACGAATGTCCTTTTTATGATAATCGATAATTGAACCAGAGGCCTCCTAGCAGAATAACAGTTACAAACAATAAACAAATGTCCAATAAAACATATTAAATATTAAGAATAAAACTGGAAACCAGAATCGTGACCGTTTATCAATCCATATTGCAATCTCTTGCGGTGTCATCGTCGTCCATGTCTGATGGCGGTCTTGGCCCTCTTCGGAGCCGTCATCGCTGTTATTGTTAGGTCTTTGATTGTTGCCGCCTCGCCCCGGCACCAAGTCATCGTAACTTTGTGTTGTAATTGTTGGCAAATTCATTGCTGAAGGGAAACTCTGGAATTAAACCAAGCCAATGATATTATTAATAACATATATTCAACAAGAATTCTCTCCATCCTCATAATGCCCATAATATTTCGCCACAACTGACTGTAAAATACGTTAATAAGCCGCGATTTTTTTCTAAAATTATTATTTACCCAAAGTAGTGTCTATAATATTCATTTATTATCCATTATTAATCTTAGATTTTAGTTCTTACCAATAGAAAAATCCTTAGCTTTGCGTGAAAAATTAAAAAGAAATACTGGATTATTATCAATCTAGTTTTAAAACATCTTAAGTGTATAATAAATCGTAACGTGATAAGTCTTTATTTTCTAAAGTTATACTATAAATAGTTGCGCACGACAATCACGTGGTATATTGACTTTTTGTGCAGATTTCATTTGTTTTCTCTGTTACATTTCTCAAAATTGTTTCATAAATAATTTTTTGGGTCAACTCTGAACTTGTAGACGTTTTTTGAAGCCCTATATATGCTAAATAAAAGAATGTAATGACTTACATGTACAGTTAGATAGTTGTTATAAGTAGGCCCATTTGGATCATTGCTGGTCTCCTGCGATAAGGAAGAACAGGATCTTGATTTGGTAAGACTTGGTGTCGGCGACGACGATCGCATTTCTCTTTGCAACTCCTTACGAGCGAGGCGAGGCGTTAATGTGCTCTTCAAAATGTATTTGCTGTTCACTTTCTTTAAGCTTACTGGTTTCCTGGAAATTTTAATAATAGGATCTTAGTTTATTTGCAAATGTGATTTAAATAATTTAGAATATTTTTTGCGGATTACATTTGTTTTTTTACGTTGTAGATGAATAAAACTACAATAAGTCTAACCACATACTTGAAATTATATTTTTATTTTGTTGTAAATAATAAATTAAATATTTACAAAAATAACAACTATATTTTATTACCATAATAATATAAACTAAGATATTATTATTATTAGGCATTATATTTATTTTTATAATTAGGTATTTATTTATTTTGTATTAACTCTTAATTATAAAACACCCTAAAATTTACATTTTTTTTCACACGGTACCATCAGTAACGACCATAAAGAAAAACTTACTTTCTACGCCAAATAGTATTAACAAAAGCGAATTCAACAAGAGATGCGAAGATGAATCCGCAGCATCCCAGGAACCAGATTTCGCTTGCTTTTATATACGATACTTTTGGCAAACTCTTCGCCTGAGACGAGGCCAATGTAATGAATGACAACATAGTGGCCGTACCTGGAAAAATGCGTATGGAATTTGTTTATAAATATAAATAAATAAATATAAATTATAAATCAAATATTCATTCAAAACAGTCAAATATGTATATTTATAATAGCTTCAGTTAAAAGGTGAAATCACTACTAAAATTTAGACGATCATTTTGGAATAAAAACTTGCCCACACAATATTATTTAATGAATTATTGTATAATTCATCTCACTTTAACAAAAGAAAAGACGTAGTTTGTCTCTTTCGCGCAACAAGTTCAACAAATGAACTTACCCAATGTAGTCCTTGGTGGTCCAGCATCAGCCTGAAGCCAAAATGACACCCACGAAGTAGCGACTATCATCATAGACGGTATAAAGTAATCCATAATATAATAGCCAACTTCGCGGCTTAATTTAAATGCGAATTTCAACGCGCTGTAATTGCCTGCTAAAAATTTTTTTATAGTTAATTCTTTATACACATTTTTATTTTATAATTTTAAAGTTTACAGTCTCGAAACTATACGCTAATGAGCTATAAGCTGCAAAGCTTTCGAAACAGATTAAAATAATCAAAATTAAAGTGATATTAGTAGTTCGTGATAATATTTTAAAAAGCTATACAACATTTTTGTTACAAAATTATTTCACTTACTGATTATAAAAATAATTATCTATATTTTGTAATGGTTTTAGATAATAAATAATTATTTATAATTTCTATACAAACAAATATATACAATATCACAATACTCAATAATCTTAAAGGGTAACTCAATTATCTGATGCTTTAGTAAATATCTTCTTTAAAAGTATTGTCTTATTATAGAATCTCTGCGTACTTAAAAAAATATGTTTTCTATTCTATTACCTCCTCCATGTCTCATATTGATAATATCTCCACGCACCACGGACTCGTTTGTCCAGAAATCGAGTAAAGAATATTCAGTAAGGTGAAGCTCTGATGATAAACGCATTGGATTCTGATCTTCCCACATGAGGCGCAAACTTGATGCGTTGTATTTCCCTGCAAAATGACATAAGAATAATAATTGAAGCTTATATATTTGTAATAACTAGGGTTCATAATAGATAGCCCCTGTGTTCGATTTTGGTTCGGAAAATTATTGTTTAAATACAAAAACAAATTCTAACATGAGTGTATCGTAATGTATGTATGTAATTAATCTTTTGATTGTACTTTGACAATAGCAGCATGAGGCCGAAGACATTTAATGATGTGAGGATGACGACTCGTGGAAGAACACATTCTATTTATACTAGTAGAATATTATTTTCAACATAGAATGCCCAATTTTGTAAAAATAATTTTTAAACTTAATTATCGCTTTGCACAAGAAGAACTGTGGAGAAGTGTTATCACAGTTTTGGAATAAAATAATAGATAAAAACTTAAGTAGGTACACCATTTTAGGTAATTCTTGTTGGTGTTAAAATCATTATGCAAATAAAAAATAAGAAAACGAAACTTACAGCTTTCCAAATTCATAGAGCAAGTTTGCACATCAAAAGGAAACTTCTGTAAATTCATCCAGCAGTACAAAACCGCCTGCATTCTTCTGCTAAACACGACTTCTCCGTCTGGAGCTACAGATATCAAAACATCTTTGCTGTCTGTCCCCATTAAACTCGAGGATTGTTCATTCGACATATACAGATGAGGAACCCATATGCGTTGTCGTAGGTCAGTTTCGCCTATAATTTTTGTACGCCTTGGTGACGTCATTTTGTAAGCTAATCGGGAGTCATTCCAGCGTAATTGGAGCAGGAAGTGTAATTTGAAGTTCTGTTATGGAAAATATAAAAGTTATATTTTGTATGAGGCAATGAATGACGACATATAATTTATAATCGATTAAGCTATGCTGTTTATATGAAAACATACTAAGAATTAAGATAAATATTTTTTACTATAATAAATTACAATAGAATGACACTGTGATCTCTGTATCCATAGATTTGTTTTGAGTTAATGATTTTGAGTAATTTTTATCAAAATAATAAGTGCAAAAGAGGTTTACACCAAATGTGTAATCGCCTTAAATAAAAGAATTAGAATCCTTTTGTGCAAATACAAATGGCTTCTATTAACATGACTGGTAAAAAGCAGACTACCTATTTTAAATGAAAAACTATTTTATTTATTCAAATCAGGACAAAAACAACACAAACACAATACCCAGAGCTGAAACAAATGCCAAATTATTTTATTTCACCCTAATTATAATATATATAAAAATTACTTATGTAAATAAATATTTATTATGACCGGGGATCGAACTCGGGGCTTCTGCGTTAAAACTATCAAAGTGGTGTTGATCTTGCATAAACTTACGAGATCATGGGCTTCCGCAGGTTGTATGAAATAAACATACGCGCTGGCTTTAACGTAAATAACCCCTCCGCTTTCAAATGTCGGTAGTAGTAACCGATCATATCGACATTCGTTCGCGAGTCGTGATAAAAATTCTGACTGCGTATACGCATCTCCATTTTCTAAATCTGGACAATCTGATGTAGCTTTTGATCTGAAAAAAAAGGAAAATTTATTATTAGTAGGTACATTTGACCAAAACGAGTAAAAACCTAAGCTCGTAAAATATAATAATAAAAATATATATAACATATTATTAACTAATAAATTACTTTAAAAAAAAAACAATAATAATAAATATCTTATAATCTTCTCTGTTAGAGATAGTCTGGACGTAGAGATTATGCGGTTCATAGGTCCTAGCTATTTAATTAATAAACGTGAATAATCAAACAAAAGAGAAGTTTTACTCAGTACATTAGTGGCGACCGTGATAATTAAAGAATTTGCAAATGAAACAGAGCCAAACGTTAACGAATAATAAGTGTTTTTGAAATACCACGTGAGACACTCGACGCGCGCCGGACGCCATTTTTAAGATGGAGCGTAAAGTACAGCTACAAATACAAAGGGAACGAATTCAGTTACGTAGAATTTTCTCCAGAACGGCATCTGAATTAGAAAATGATTTAAAAGCATATGAAGACACAAGAATATGCGAGTTAAAATTAAAAGAAAAGTTCGAATACCTTACAATGAAGAAAAACGAGTTAGCGTCATCAGACAAACAATATAAAATGCAGGTATGAAGAATACATATTAAAGAATAAAAATAAGGGTGAAAAACATCAAGTCACAGCAAATATCAACCTCAGATTACCCAAAGTTGAAATAAATAAATTTAATGACGACCCGAAGACATGGTTATTGTTCTGGGGCCAATATAAGAAAATTCATGAAAATACAAATATTGACAACATAGATAAATTTCAATATTTAATACAGTCTCTTCAAGAAAATTCGAATGCTAGAAGAATGATAGAAAGTTACCCACCCAGCAGCGAAAATTATGACAAGGCAGTCACACAGTTGCAGTCCAGATTTGGCAAGACTGAAGTTTTAATTGAAATATACATCCGGGAATTACTAGGGATGGTGTTAGAACAGGCCCGAGGGGAGCAACCTTTAAATCTTAGAGACTTATTTGATAAATTAACTACATATTTGCATTCTTTAGATTCATTAGGAATTACTAAGAGCCGTTATGATGCATTTTTATATCCGCTTATAGAATCTGCAATTCCAGAGAATATTTTATTAGCGTGGAATAGGTCCGCAATGTTTGGTCAGGGTGAGGAACGTTTGGCAAATTTATTACAGTTTGTAAATAATGAAGTAGAGACGGAGGAACGAATCAAGATGGCTAGGCCCGAATTGAAGACTGATGAAAACCAGATTCCAACAATCAACTGCTTTACTACAAAAAGCAGAGAGGTAAGTAGAAACAGTGAAGGTAAGGATATTTTTTGTATATTTTGTGATAAGAAAAATCATGTAACAACGGACTGCAAGAAGGCCGGAGACTTATCATTAGAAACAAAAAGTAACATTATTAAAGAAAAAGGACATTGCTTCTACTGCCTAAAGAAGGGACATATAGCGAAAAGATGCAAAACATTTGTAAAATGTTTAAAATGTAAAAAGAGACATCTTTATATAATGTGCCCAGATTTACACAAAGTAAATAAAGAATCAGTTTTATTGTGTCATAATACAACCACTTTTATACAGACCGTCATAGTGAACATAAGGAAAGGAAATAAAGACAGACAGGTTCGAGCATTATTGGATACAGGATCTCAAAGATCATATATAAGAAAGAATATTGTAAAGGAGCTAAACCTGGATGTAATAAGGACGGAAAGGGTTGGACACACATTGTTCGGTGGAATTGAGAAAGAGGTAAGTGCTCATAGATGTATAGAATTTGAGATAAGTGCACTTGACCAATCTTTTAAGATAAATGTAAAAGCACTAGAACAACAAAGATTGTGTGGTATATTACCAAAAGTAAAAGATGAGGAATTAATAAGAAAGCTTCATAAACTAAATATAGAGTTGACAGATACAATGAGTGATATTAATGACATAAGTGTGCTGATTGGAGCAGATTACTTAAATAATATTTTGACAGGTACTTTAGTACATATTGATGATAGTCTGTGTGCAATCAACACAAAGCTAGGATGGACACTCCAAGGAACTACAACACAGACACCAGGTATCTATTATACAACAGTGTTGCAGTCTCAGCTGTCAAATAATAATTGTTTATCAGATTTATGGAGCATAGAACTTTTGGGCATAAAAGAACCACTACAACAAGAAAAAGAAAAAGATGAATGACTTAGCATTTAGAAGAATGGTAGTAGCCACAAAGAAATTAAAGAAACTAGGATATATGAAAGAGTATAATGACGTCCTATTAGAGTGGGAAAAGGAGGGCATAATAGAAGAGGTCAAAGAGGACAACATCAATGAAGGCCACTACCTCCCACATCATCCTGTAATAAAGGAGTCCAGTAACACCACAAAGATCAGACCTGTATTTGATGCCTCTACAAAAGACCAGAATGGATGGTCATTAAATGATTACATGCATAAGGGTCTGAACACAATAGAACTCATCCCTAAACTTTTATTGAATTTTAGAAGGGGTGTGTATGGTGTTACATCAGATATAAAGAAAGCATTTCTGAATATTGCTTTAACAGAACAGGATAAAAAATATTTAAAGTTTTTATGGTTAAAGAACAGAGAAGATGACATTAAATGGAAGTTTATTCCACCAGAAGCTCCGTGGTGGGGAGGATGGTGGGAGAGATTAATAAAGTCAGTTAAAGACATATTAAAAATAATTGTAGGCAAGAGTTATGTAACTTGGATAGAGTTATCAACCATATTATGTAACAGTGAAGCGCAGGAAGAAATACAGAACATAATACGAGAGGCTACAGATAATGTTAAGAAATCAAGACATGGTAGAGTAATAAATATTCCTAAAAAGTTATTAGACTATATTTTAACATACTGATAATTTTGCCAAACGTTCTGTAGCTATTATTATCAAAGTAGTTTATTATGGTAGCTTCACATTGTTATTTCATAAGTTTTATTTTTTGTATGTGTAGCTCAGTATTTAAGGTATTAATACATTTCACAATAGGTTTACAGTACAACTGATGTTCATAGTTTTCAAGTAACATGTAATAATTGAATAGTGTAATTAGATTTTACAGACAAATTCAAAGTATTTAAGAAGCTTAGAAAAGAAATTGTTAAGAGATATAGCAGTCATTTGAATTTGCATTCTAATTTTAGTTTTATGTCTTAGACAGTTGTATTAAGATGCAGATCCTTTTCCGGTTGGGAGGATGTTAGAGATAGTCTGGACGTAGAGATTATGCGAGATGTCAGACGGTGTGGACGACACCGCCATTGTTGGAAAAGATTAAAGAGACAGTGTTCATAGGTCCTAGCTATTTAATTAATAAACGTGAATAATCAAACAAAAGAGAAGTTTTTACTCATTACAGTAACCTCATAATCTTCCTTTGGTAGGTATTTTTTGCAGTATATTAGTCCTAGGGTTCGGCGGAACACACTTTGAGAATGGCTGCCTTAGAATATCTGGAAGTTATATTTGATACTAAAAAAACTTGAAGACAATCTGTACGGTTCGAACTGATAAGCAAAGAGTTCTTGTTCAATTCCAAATATGGTATTATTGTATAAAAATATAGGTATTCATTTCAAGTCTGAATGTTGTCAGATCAAGGTTAGTGCGTTTAGCGCAGAAAATAAGTTGGTAACACTTTTATTTATTTATTTATAAAGCCTACCTACAAAATTACATTATGACTATCCCTACTAATATTATAAATGTGAATGTGAGTTTGTTTGTTACGTTTTCACGCAACAACTACTTAACCGATCATCATGAAACTTTGTACACATATTTTCGGAGGTACTAGAAGTAACATAGGATACTTTTTATTTAAAAAAAATAATATATTTTTTACTATAGTTTCTAACTGACTATAGTTTCTGTTTGGAATCATATTGATTCATTGCTATTGAAATGATCTCTGATACTTATTTAATGACTTAAATGCGAGCAAAGCCGCGGGTAAAAGCTAGTATATTATAAAAAGGAGTGTACTGTTATACAAACTAAATGATATTTTAATTATAGAATAGGATGGCATGCTCAAGGTGATAAAGGTATAGATACTACACTTCCAATAAAATTACAAAAATATATAGTTTAGATGTTACACGATAATGAAAAAATAAATATAATAATTATCACTTTTATCAGTAAATTGATGCTGTATACTAAATCATATTGATAATTATTTATTTACATTTATATTTGTATCTGTATTGACGAGTGAAAACGCTTTATTTGTCAATCATAGATTGATGCACAAAAATTGAAAATCAAATAATATGTGTATAAATATCATATTTTAGATTAAATTTTGAGTCAACATTTAGCTAAATGTATAAATATTGTAATGTCAAGGATAAAAATAGTTTAAGATGTGAAAGAAAAGGATCAGTACGTGTTTTGTAAAAAATGGATTTTGAATCATTCTGCCCCACCCAAGGGGCACTTAGATACATCACTTGGGGCACTTTAATACAAAGTGGAGATTGTATGAAATTGGTAAAATTATAACACTTTTATGAACATAACACTTTATTATTGTGAAAATATTGTAATCAGTCCTACAAAATACTTGTGACTTAATCAAATTAACAATTTAACAACCAAAAACTAAATTAACAAATCTTAATTCTTCAGAACAGGATTGCCAAGACCAGCCACTGCAGTCTAATTAAATGCAAAACTTCTTGCGGCGCTTGTATTTTCAGGCTTTCTTAGGCTAAGCTCTTGATTCGTGTTTCGAAATCCTGCTGCCCAATCTTTCCCAGCGCGTTTATTTTTTTTCCATGATTTTGGATATTTGCATCCCAAATATTCTGCATACTCATAAGCTAATGTGAAAAGTTGCTACAAGGATAACCCATAGTGCATCTTGCTGCAAGTCAACAAATATTCTGAAAGCATTTTCTCTTGCTGGGCAGTAAATACTTGAGCAACAGTATACTTTGACCCATACAAATTAGAAAATGACAATTGGTTTTCCTCAGAAGCTTTTCTAAACTTTTCAACACGATGTTGAAGAGTTGCAGGTTTGATACCATATAATATCTAAATTATAATATATATCTAAATTACGTCTTTCGGTCTTGGGCTTGTATGTGCGCACCATTTTCTGATGACAACATAAAATATATAATTCAAAATATTTAACAAATTTATGGGGGCACTTTGATACACATCAATGTGCCCCGTACTCTGCTGTATCTAAGTGCCCCAAAAGTTTTTTTTCAAAATGCAAATTATACTAAGGAAACTAACTGATTTGTTTTGAAAAAAGTACTAAAACCGTAATATTAGACTCCCTTACTTACCTTTAGTATATATAGATCATCACAAGATGGTATAAAAGACCGGGGAAACGCATTTACTTTTCACAGCTTTTTTTAGTTGGCCGCACTCGAAACACGTTACGATTTGTAGAGTGCCAACGGCTGATTGGCTGTTGGCGCGAATGCATAGGACGCGTTCAAACATTTCTATGAGCGTTTTAGAGATGCCACCACTCAAATACATTTAATCGATGTTTGGATAATGCTCGTGTATCTATGTGCCCCTTGCATCATTGTGCCCCCCCTCCCCTTACTAACTACAATGCTTAACATCCGTAAGAAAGTTCACACTCGACACAAAAAAAAAATAACCGGAGCAAGACCGCAGGTATAGTTTGCTAGTTACATATTATTTTAGACTGCTGCCCCACCCTGAGTCCATATATAAATAAATATTGTTATACTGGACTGATTATGAATTTCCAACCGCCAGCAACGCCCTCTTGCTGACAATGAACGTACTAAAGAATTGCCGACTCACCATAATGCCACTGTTCGTGCGCACACTCTCCCACACTTTCTGGACGACATCTTCACACGACTTGAGCGCAGTCCTCTTCTTCGTGGAGCCCGTGTGAGAGTATCTCGCTGTCGACGTTCCCGCCTTCAAAAAACAACACTTAAGTCTACATACCATTCACAGCAGTGTTTCCCAAAGTCGGGGTAATTTGATTGTTAAGGTCCTTTCATGGGGTGCACAGGAATCAGAGCCGAAGAGTGTTGCTATAGCATTATATGTTTTTTTAAATTTATTTATTTACTTTTAGTAATTGGGCTCTAATGGAGCGCTTTTACTCGTCAATACAAATACAAATATAAATGAAATAAATTTATTAATTATCAATTTGATTTAGCTGCTGTATACTGGCATTGTCCACTTATATACTAATGTCATAATAATATATAATAAATCTAAGTACTATGATGTAGAAGAATAGCTGCTGTATAGGTTGTTAACCTGCTGGCTGTTGTTGACTGGTGTGTCACTCGAGGAGTGTGCTTATATATACCTCGAGTGACTGTAGCGTTTCAGCACGTTCTGTGCGTGGTCCAGATACGTGCCGTTACAGGGGGCAATTCGAAAATGGACTCGACACGAGTTTAACCCTTTCGCTTCAGGCTATTCAAATGCAATACTAGATTTCAGTGCCAAATTTAACGAAAAATAATTATTAGGTATAATTTCGTTTGACGAGACTAAAATATCAACTGGGTGTTTGGTTACATAAGGGGGGCATAAGAATTTTAGAAAGACTGCAGAAAAAAGGTTGGGAAACACTGATTTACAGCCAAACGAGTCAAGTCATTCGTAGTTATGGAAATAACAGTCCTTACGTGTAATTACTTACGAACCTATCGTTACACAATTCATATAAAATACAAAACTACCCTCTAATCATAACTTACATATATAACACACATGCGCAGTTTATCAGACAAAATAGTAATTTAAACAAGTCAGCAACAAAAATCATTAACTCGACTTGACTGAAAATCTAGATGACTTGAACAGTATTTTTTATATTTACCCTCTGAACTGGTGCACAGACACAATTGACCAAAACATTGAGCGCGGCTTTCTGTACATCCGCCTCCGGTACTATCTCACCACTCGCCGCGGCTGAAAATTAACAACGACTTTTTTTCATTACCTAAATTAATCATCTATAGTTTTAAAAAAACACACAATTCTAATTCTAATCGTATCCATTTGTAAAAATCGCCGTGTGTACATAAATGTTATAAGAGTTAATAAATATAATAAATTTTTATCATTGGCAACATTTTGTAAAATATCAAAGATACATTAGTCATAGACACGATGACTACGGCCGATGACGACAAAGACTTTATTTGAGGAATTTTAGCCTTTTTTGGAGACAAATCCAATCGAGAGTTGATATATATAAAACACAAATATACCTAGAACGATATTGGCCCCGGACGTCGTCTCACTCTGCACCTCTAATTTCTCAGTCAACAACATCTGCACCCGTGGCGACACCGAGCACACCGACACAACGTCCAAAGCGGAACGAAGTGTTTCCGACCTGTTAACAAAAGAAAAAACTATTAGGCATCATATAGTATAGTATAAAAAGTGCATGCAATAATGAGGAATACCCTCAGTTTTTACATTTATAAACCACCCCCACTCCCCGCTTTCAACCGGTACAATTCAAATTTCAACAGGTGATATATTATCTCTACTAATATTAGAAATGTGTGTTTGTTTGTTACGTTTTCACGCAACAACTACTTAACCGATCATCATGAAACTTAAAATAAATTATTTTTTAATATAGTTTCCAACTGATTATAGTTTCAGTTGTTTGGAATCATATTGATTCATTTCTATTGAAATGATCTCTGATACTTATCTAATGACTTAAATGCGGGCGAAGCCGCGGGTAAAAGCAAGTATATAATAATAATTCTTTATTGCGCTTCAAAAATATGACACAATGGCGAGCTTAATACCATTTGGCAATCTCTACCAGCTAACCATTAGGAGAGGAAAATATATATATATATGTGTGTGTGTGTGTGTGTGGGCCCTTGATGCAAGTGAGCTAAAATGCCACGTCGCATATTACCTTCCAGTGAAGTTCCAATCGTAGCCTAAGCCCACCACTTTCAACAGTAACGAAATCCCCCCCAAGTCGACTAGATCATCGACTGCCGGCCATCTTGTCCAAGCGACCGATTGCAATAACTCTATTTGCGCTTGTATCTCTTCCGGAGTCGATCTTGAAGCCTAGAATTTAATTTTAAGGATCATATTAGGAAACTACACTGAAGCATAGAACTTCAAATGTCACTTAGTCGTACGAAACAAAATATACCAATCACATGCTTGAAAAATTGTTGACGTGTTTTTAATAATCCATTGCAACTGTCTACTGTCACCTAGCTGTCATTACATTATGCTACACGCATTTATAAGAAATCGTTTCAATCGTTACTTATTAAAATATGCAATATATTACTATTTTATTTTGATTACTGTCTAATGGTTGCCGTGTTTAAAGATTTATTATTTATCAGTAAATACTAATTACTCTATAAAATGAATTGAAGTAATGATCAGGAGATCACAGGCGAGTTTCTTGTGGTCTTCTTCTCGTCATACGCCTTTCCGAAGCCATTATAGATTCTGACGATGAGCAAGCGCACGCCTTTAGTGCCTATGCTAATAAACGATTTTCATTTCATTTCATTTCACAGACGAAACTCGGCTTTAGCTTTAGTGTGTTAATACTATAACGCAGGTATATAATATCTCAATATAATTTTGTAGGTAGGCTGAAAACTACAAAAAATAATACAACACGCACCTTATAGGGTGGCAAATCAGGAACGCATTCACCGGCCTGCCTCTTGAAGTTGGCGGCGCGCGCTCTCAAGTGCGCCTCCAGGTACCTTTTGAGCGCGACGCACACGTGCCGAACTATCTGCCGAGCGGCCGACGTCTCGTCTTCGGTTATCCTTTGGTTCTCATCATCATCATTACCGAGTATGGGCAGCGTCGAGATCACATTATACAATTTCCTTAGACCGTCCTTAAAGTTAACATAAAAATCAAATAATACTTGTTTTTTTTTTTGCTATTGGACGTAGCTAGCTATGGGCTCAGGATGGGACAACAGTCTAAAATAATATGTAACTAGCAAATTATATTTTTATACAAAAAGGTTACGCCCACACCCTATAAGCACCTTGTATCTGTATTTTTTGTGTCGAGTGTAAACTGCCTTAAGGATAATAACACTAGATTTACCAGCTTAAATATATATATTTCTACCAAAACCAAAAAAGTATATATTTCTTACAAATATATACAAAATAATATAAAATTCATAAAACTAATTCTTTTGTTATAAATTAAAGAAGATTAGAAGAATTAAAGAAAATGTTACACGCAGTAGGAATTTTAATTTGATCTTGCAAGACCGGTCATTTTGACTGGTCTGGTAAATCTAGTGTTAAGTATTGTAGCTAGTACCTAGATAATTAAGGTTTTTATGTTTGATCAGGTACCTCACAAGTAAGAGCCCACCTTGTCTACACTCATGTAGTAATAAAGTTAATTAGTAGAATATCATTGGTTTAATTTGTCATTCATACAATGATACACTCTATATAGCATCACAGCCACTCTAAATAACGTCATTATTAAGCAATAAACAGAACTTTCTAAGTTGTTATTTGTATCAATATTAATGTTTGTTGTTTGTCAATTTTATACTTTATTCGTTTTATAATAGTAAAATAAAAAGTTAATTTTTCTTCTCTCCATTTAACGACATCTCTCGATAAGTGTCGCTATATAGAGTTTACACTGTATCTGAATTTAAAAGACTAGGTTCAATTTACTTTACTTTTGGTTTGTTCTAAGTTGTTCTTGTCCTTACACCACAAGGTTAAGGTAATACTGTCTCTCCCTTTCTCTTATTGACTCTATATTCTATTGATAGATTCTCACCTGATTATCAAACTCTTCCAAAATCAATTTGAATTGAAACGAAAGCCCAAAGAACATGGTGGCATTACTTCTGCCGGAGTCGTGCGAACATTCCAATAACCAAAGCGCGTATCTACAACAAACACAAATATAAATAACCTCTAACAGTTTTCACTAACTACCCTTTACCCTTAAGTATACAATAGGATGACAATGCCTCTATACAGCAGATATTCTTCTACATCATAGTAGATTTATTATATATTATTATGACATTAGTATGTAAGTGGACAATGCCAGTATACAGCAGCTAAATCAAATTAATGAATTTATTTCATTTATATTTATATTGACGAGTAAATGCGCTCTATTGGAGCCCAATTACTAAAAGTAAATAAATAATAATAAAAAAATACGAAATTTGATATAAACTCACGTTACAAGTTCACCCAATGTCCTCCGCGGCAATAAGCATACGCGTTCCATTGCGTCCTCGCAATAAGCCAAATAATATAAACAAATCGACACGCCAGCCGAAGCGACCGATGGACGCGGTATATCGAGAAATTTCTGGAATAACACAAAAGTTCTTAATAGTAGCAACTCTATCAACCACCGATAGCTGGCGTTGTTCATTCCTATATCTCACATAATATAATTATATAAAGCAGAATAGATAATATTAGAGTAGACCAATATCATGTCAAACTAGAGTCTGGTCCATAAACCAGTCTCAAGATCAAAAAAAATATCCTTATTTCGCACTGTTAGAATCTATGAAAATTCGGAAAGGCACATGAACGAGATGAAATCACAAGAAACTGGCCAATCATATCCTGTACAATATAACGTTAGTTTTATTTATTTATTTATTTATAAAGCCTACCTACAAAATTACATTAAAACTACATATTATAAAAAGGACTACTATTATATAAACTAAATGAAATTTTAATTATAGGATAGGACGGCATGCTCAAGATGATAAAGGGATAGATACTACACTTCTAATAAAATTACAAAGATACATAGAATTAAATAAAAATAAAAAATTTAAAAAAAAAACAAGAACCAATTAGATGTAAGGAAGAGGGGAGAAAAAAAAAACAGGTACATTTCTGCCTAATTTACAGCATCTTAGTATACAAAGCATCATCAATGACACTTTAAAACTACCCTCTAGCTAAACTCACCTGCAAACCTCCCATTTGTATAAAATCAATGGAAAACTTCTTATGACACAATAATGAGGCCAAATATTTCAGTGCTTCGAAGGCCAGACGCGAGTCTTTGGTCTCTTTCACGTTCAGATATCCTAGTATTAAACCTAAGGCGTTCTGTTCAAATATGTGGCTTAGGAACTGAAAATACATACAATTAATATGTGACAGCTGTTGCCAGTACAGTAATACCCCGCTTTACGCGACCCCGTTATGCGCGGTTTCACTATAACGCGAAATTCAAATTTATTATTAAATTACGCGAAAGAGTGCGTATAAACATAATGTAGTCATCAACTTCTCTATGGTCGCGGGAATTTCAGTTAACGCGAAATTTTCCGGAACGTATCCCTCGCGTAAAGCGGGGCATTACTGTATAGATCTTAATATTATTATAACGATACTGAAAAGAATCAGAAAATAATTCGTTATATTAAGTAATTTGTTACAATGAGGTTCGTTATACAGAGGTTAGGTTGGTCTACGATTCGTTTTAACAAGGCTAAAAAAAATTATTAATCTCAGCTTTACGTAGGTACTAATCTGCTTTCCCTGTTATAGTAAAGGATTTCGTTAAATAGAGGTAAATAATATTTTCTTTTTATATTTGGCAAAGATTAAAAATTCGTTATAACAAATGTCTTCGTGAATGGAGATATCTGCATCCCTTTCACACACGATAAGAATATAGCTATCCCTTTCTAATGATTGTTACTTCCAGTCCAAAGTCCAATCTGTATCCATTTGAACATTATCGAAGGACTAAAAATATAATAAAAACAGTCACACAAACTCACCTCTTGATAACCTCCAAAAGGAGTTAAAAACTTCAATATGAGCATTTGTTTTGTCGCGTTTGTTGGTGGATGTATTTGAATATTACCTATAATAAAATATATATATTACAATAATTTCATATTTTTCAATTATATGACTACTATTGTCTTATATGCCTGACATATGACCACCGACCCCACTGTGCCAGCTTAAGAAGAATTACGTCAATCGTTTTTATAACATCAGTGGGCTTATCACGAATTTTAGTCTGGCTTTCGAACCGAGTTCGCTTCAAGCGATTTTTATGGAAATTTGAGCAGCGCCACCGCGTGCGGGTTTGGAACTACAATATTTTAGATACTTTTTGTTAATTTTCGAACGTCTCGATCTTTCGTTCATTTGATAGATTGCTAGTGCTCGTTAGTCGTTAGTAAAAATTCATGATCCCGATTGCTAACGGATCCGTTTTACTTGTGACAGCTCGATTCGAAAGCCAGACTAAATTCGTGATAAGCCCACTGTTATTACTTTGTGTTGAGTATTGACTCAACACAACAGGTGTGGATCCAAAAACAAGGATATCTCATCATCGCGATACAGATAAAGAGCGCATTCATCTTCACACCTGACATTGGCATGAAGACACATTTGCCATTAAAAAAAAGTTTTATTATATTCATACTGGTTATGTCAGACATATGGAACATTAGTACAGTGATACCTCTATGATACGAGTGTTTTGAGATACGAGCCGCCGAGAGAGCGATATTTTACTACTAGCTACACCGCTGCACACGACTCCAACATGCACCCCGATCTACATTTGCAGCAGCATACGGTGCTTTGAGATATGAGCAAGGTTATGGAACAAATTAAACTCGTATGTCGAGGCACCACTGTATATGTAACTAAAATACCCATGATGCAATACCTATGACATAAGTTTCCATTTCGGCCCAACTAGAATTAGAACTATGATCGTGCGGAGTGACTCTCGAATGAGGCGGTGACATCAGATGGTTCTCCGGTGATAATAAAATTGAATCTACAAAGAAAATAACTTATTTTAATATTATGAGTGGAGTGTGCCCTGGCAATTTGGACGTGTGTAATAACCGAGAGTGTTTGGAAGAATCATAACACAATAATAAAAGTCAGTATTCAGAAATGTTACTTGAAATAATAAATCTTTAAACACGACAACCATTAGACAGTAATCAAAATAAAATAGTAATATATTGCATATAATGAGTAAGGATTGAAACGATTTCTTATAAATGCGTATAACAGAACGCAATGACAGCTAAGTGACAGTAGACAGTTACAATGGATTATTATCATTGGCCAGACATAACATCAACAATTTTTGAAGCGTGTGATTGGTCTATTTTGTTTCATATGACTAAGTGACATTCTTCTCTCTAACTTCACATCAGAGTGCTATCACATGTAAGCTATATTAAAAAACTAGCTGTTGCCAGTTACTAATAATGATATGAAGTACTATGAAGTTTAAATTTTAACATGAATAAGTAGTTATTGTGACATAACTATAATAGTTAGACATATGGTATCGCACACTTTTTTGTAGATATTGATGTCCTCTATAAAACTTTAGTACATCACCTTGCTCTATTGTCAATAATTTCCAAAGCGTACGCAATATAATGTTTTTTTTTGTATTTTTTTCCCATTTTAAGTTACATTATTGAAATTTTTTTGAAAATATTCTATAGCCTATGTTCATCAGGGAATATTGTACGATTCTAATGATAAAATAATTTTTCAAATAGGTCCAGTAGTTCCTAGTATAGTAATACATACAAACAAACAAACAATCAAATGTTTCCTCTTTATTATATTAGTATAGATGACATTTAATACATACTATTTCTCTTAGTAGGGGTCATATTGATACTCGTTCTCGGATCTAATTCCATTGCATCCCCACCACCATCATCATTTCCATTTTCTGTAAAGGAATATACAAGTTATTTAGACACAACTATATTCTTATCATGCGTGAAAGGGATACAGATATATTACCGTTCACAACACCGCGATCGTTTCTCTTTCTATCGCTTATATAATAATAATAATAATAACTCTTTATTGCATAAATTAAAAGAACAGAAGAAAATAAAAATAAAAAAAAAACAAAAGGCGGCCTTATCACTGAGCAATGATCTCTACCAGACAACCAACCTTAGGGTAGTAAATCGCGAATTATCATTTAATTGGGGTAGGTATATACTAGAGATGTTCCGACTAGTCGGCCACTAGTCGGTAAAGCCGACTATCCGGCCACTATCGTAGTCGGCGACTAATCGGTAAAAAGCGCCGACTATCCGGCTTCTTACTTTGTCCCTATTTCTCAATGTATGTGTTACTTCCTTGTAAAGAAAATATATTGATGTCATTTATCAAACAAAATTAGTATCTTAATTAAAAAACAAATCAACATAATATTTAATGACATATATTGCAATACTGGGTGATGATATTTGAAACTATAGTCAAACTAGTGAGCTGTAAAACTTTTTTTGTTATTTATATTTGTCCACATGTCAGTAGTGACTGAAATTGCAGCGAATCACCTGTAAACGAAGCGATTAGTCGGCCAACTAGTCGGCTTATTTACAACCGACTAATCGGCTAGTCTGCCAAAGTCATAATCGGCACATCTCTAGTATATACCTACAAAATACCTACTAACACAGTGGTTCTTAACCTTTTAGTGACGGGGGACCATTAGACAAAATTTCTGTCTCGCTATAAACCACTGTTTCATAGTAATGTGCAATAAATGTATATATACATAAAACACATATAAAATTGTTTAGGCTTGGCTTTAGTTGAGGACCTCATTGTACGAATAACAGAAAGGTTAGGTTAAGTTAGAGTTAGCTCTACATTAAACTTGTTACATTTTTACATTTAGTAATTCCTGGGGTCCTCAATTAAAATGTTCATATTGTTTAAAAACGAAAATAGTATATTTTTTAACAGAAGTGTTACTTCATAAGATGGCTTCATGTACCACTTCGGGTGTTTCCAGGAAAGGTTGAGGACCACTGCATTATACTATCAAGACAATACAATAACAGTTACTGTATATAATGATTACAAAACGCTTACCTAATCTCCCTTTGGTTGGTCCATTATGTATTTCTCTACTAGCACGCCTCTTGTCGAATCTCGCAAAGTACCTGGTCTGAGGTCCAAGCGGAGGTACAGTGTTGTTAATATCATCAGACGACTGATTTCTTAACACGTGCAAACGTTGCAACATTAACGGTACTAATGTCACATTTATATCCCTGAAAAGGATAACATCATCAATACAGTGGACCCTAGTAAGGAGTTGCATTATATTTATGATTACGGGTTA
Source organism: Tineola bisselliella (assembly GCA_028551675.1). Taxonomy (NCBI): domain Eukaryota; kingdom Metazoa; phylum Arthropoda; class Insecta; order Lepidoptera; family Tineidae; genus Tineola; species Tineola bisselliella. Next base: position 61,717 of record JAPWLS010000410.1, read on the forward strand.
ATCACAGTATTGCATTGCAAAATCGTATTTTATATATATGGACTGGCATTTTTTTTTACATGTATTAATTTTCAAATATTTTTTTGCATTGTATGCATTTAATGCCCACCGGTGTACAAGCGGTCCCCAAGTGAAACACGTCGAGTGACCCACCGGTGGGCATGTGGTCTTCAACGTGTTAAGATCCCAAATTGTGAACAAACATTGAGTGGGTCTCAAAATCTCTCCCCTTCATTCATATTGGCTTCTATTTTAATTACAATTAGTACAAATAATATGGCACTAACTAGTTCCATTCGCTACTATGGAATCACTGAGGACTACCAAATTTTTATACCTAAGACAGCCAAGATTGGAAACTATCAGACACCGCTGTTCTATTGTATTATTATAAAAAAAAATTCAGGTTCTGCATCAAGAAATCTATTAAATGCAACTATAATGACCTGCATTCCAGGTTAACTTGCCATAACTCTAAACTACCCTCACCTATAATTAGTTGCATTGTCCTGCACATCCATTGCTGCAGCCAATAAGCCCGTTGCATAACACTGCAGCGGTTCCGATGCAGTCTTCGCCCAACTCGCCAGTCTGTGTATCAATGCTTCATTGTCCTGTAATTATAAACAAATGACATCATATTCTCTCCTTCTTCTTTTTTTTTATTAATACCCTCAGTTGCCTGCCAATGTCCAGTATTTGGGTAAAAGTAATCTGAACAAACACACAGGCGTGTCATATAAAACGTGACCATACGTCCCGTTTTAACATATTTGATTTTAAACTTTATTCAATTGACAAATACTTCAATGATTCAAAACAGTAAATGAAATTTAGTTTATTAATTGAAATTGTTTATTATTATTATTATATTATATTGCTGTGCCCTGATCGGGTGTCACATTTGACACTAAACTGTATGACATCTTAATTATAATTGTGACATGCAATAAAGATATTTGAATTTTAAACGGGACCATCTCTTTTTGCGGCTCTCCGTCCCGGTGTACCCGAAAATACTTTGGGACGTAAAATCGTCCCGTTTTCCAACGTCTTTAACTACGTCACGTTGCAAAAAGTAACCGAATGGAATTAATCTAAGATAAATTATAAATAAAAGCTCTATTAAAACAAATTTGTTCCTCTGTAAAATATAATTGACGTAAATAAACCAATGTCCCGTTTTAAGTAAAAAATAAGTGGTCATGTTTGTTATATATTTTTTCAGATATTACAACTTCTAATATACCCATGTAAACTGAATGTCTTCAAAGAAAGCCGAATAGCATCTTTAGCATAGTAGCGGATATGCTACCTTGGAGTCCAAAGCATAACGTAAGAAATAGTAACAAATACTTCAACTCTTGAAATTGCAACCAACTAGCTTATACAGCCAACTAGCTGACCATGTTTTTCAAAGCCACATCTCACCTGAAATACAGCGCTCATCTCTAACCCAGGCATCAAGTCCAATGTGAGTCTGCATGCTCCCACGTTCAACTTATTGACATCTCTTCCGGATATGTTGAGTCGTACGTAGTATTTCTCATGCAGATATTCATTTACTAACTGTAATTAAAAAAAGCTATTGTGTGATAAACAGCTAAGCAGCGCCATCTAGTAGCACCTAATAGTGTTATCAGATTAAACATAAAATGAATTTTGTTTTATAGAACACACTACCATGTAACCATAATAGTCTATTGCCAGACCCTATTAAAGTAATCAACGTTCTATAAATTATTTCTGACATACTCAATACAACAATAAATAATCTACACCAGCGGTTCTCAAACTTTTTAGTGAAGGAAAAGCCTTAATATAATTATAAAAAACTGATTTATATGTATTTATGAATAATCATATTGCAATGTAATATTTAGTTGGAATATTTAGATGCAACCTTATAATCTCTCTTCGGTAGGTATTTTTTGCAGTATTTGAGCCCTAGGGTTCCGCGGAACACACTTTGAGAATGGCTGATCTACACAAATTCGTTCTCCTGTAAATCCTTGTAGATCCTACCATGTTAATAGGACTCGGGGTTTATTACCGACCTTATTAATAAAAGTGTCCTTTTTAAATAGAACTTTGAGCGCATGCCCGAGCGCACATTCAGGGTCTGTTCTTGACGGATGCCTCTCATCAAATGGGTCTGGGTCCTTCTTCATAAAATTCTCTGTTTCCGTTTCTATTATTTCTGATAGTCTGTAAATTGAATATTACTTGACTAAAATACATGGTCGAAAAGGTTTTTTATAGTAGCCTGGCATGTGAGCATGCTCCGTCCGATGTCAAGTTAGAGTGTGAGCCTTTAGAGTATTTTTCCAACAATTATTTTTTAAATATTTGATTATTTCAAATTAATAAGAAAAAAAAATTTAATTTATTAGAATTTCCATTAGAATTTATTTATTTTTATTTCACCTTCGTATGAATTTAAAAACACATGCCCGTTGTAAAGATTTAGTTTAAATAAAATATTATTTAACATGATGTAAGAGTTAATTGTAAAATATTGGTGAAAAAAAAAATATTGACCGGAAAATTCCATGACAACTTATTCATTATTCCATCACTACTTCATGCACAGAAGTAACAGCTATTACGACACTGCTAGCTTGATTATTACTAAGTAATTTGTTAAAAGATTAAAATTAATAACTGAAAGTTTTGTAAACTTGCAAGATGACACATAACCAAACAATACTTATTTACCGGGATAATGTTGGTACTGGATCGTAATTCGATGATGTGTGTTGCTCTTCCCATGTTTTTAATAGATCTGTAACTTCCTGCACTGCCCCAGAATCCATTTCTCTAATATATATATTTTTTGAATTATAACCTAAACACTAATAAAACGAACACACTGTACACTAATTTACGAGATTGAAACTGAACGACGATTGCACAACGCTTTTGAAACAATATAATATAATTTTAATACATTTTTATTAAAGTTCATGTAAAATTCGCGATAAAAACCAAGATATAAGCTAAACCGCGTATGCTACAAACAAAAGTGTTCATGTTAACATTTACAAAGATAACTTTATTTTGAAGTTTGCAGTTTTGCACATTACATTCGTTTTTTATTAAATTTTACATTTGATTAATTATTAAATGAAAACATAAAATATTACAGTAAATTACACTATTTATGTAATAACAGTGAATAAACAAACATGTAAAATATAATAATATTTAGTGATGCATATGCCAATACTTTATGAAAAGTTTCTTTGTTAATTTGAATTAGTCTATGGTTGTTTTGACAGTTGCGCCGGCTTCCCCCCGTTCCCGAATTTGGTTTTCGGCACGGTTTCCCGGGTGATATTGGTTTGCATTTTTGCAATGTAGATTGTAATATATTAACAAAATGACACGATCAAGTCTTGCTAGAAAACTTTGTTATCGAGCTATCATGGCAAATCTTGCTAGCTTAAGTAAGAAAACCTTTTGTGTTTTTAGTGTATCCGTTCAAAAAATGTTAAAGCTATTCTTTGATTTTACAGAAGAAGAGGCCACACAAGAAGAGCGTATAAATCAGACATCGCAAGCACTACAGGAGGCTGAGGAATTACTGGCTGAAGCCAGTGTAGATGAACGTGTAAAGTATCCCGGAGAAGGTTACTTGGACTCTAAAGTTATCCGGGCTTCGAGTGACCAATTAGTCAAGTGTTCGTATCAGGTTAATGGGAGTGCTGACACATATGATAAAGATGCTTTAGCTGCACATATTGTGAGTACAACTTCCTCAAATATATGTTCTCAAACCTTCATATTTCAACATAGTAAAATTCTTGAAAGTCATCAGAATTGTCACTTAAATCTCTAGTAACACCCTCCTCAAGTGATAGTATGACATATTTATGAAGCAAATGGGTTAAATGATGTCGATTACCTTTTGTTTTGAGATACATTCTTTTTATATTATAACAGAGTTAAGTTAACGGCTTTCATTGACACTGGTTTGTACTATGCTTGAAGGATGCAGGTTTTAGCATTGGCACAACAACTTTTAAGTATAACATGCATCAGTAGTCAAAGTGGAGACAATTACTGTTTCCAGTTTTTTTACTGGTAACAATTGCTAGGATCATTTTATGTTTGTAGAAAGAAAACCCAGCACAATGGAATTTCTTTTTTCCGAAAGAGATTCCACGGCTCAACTTCATCGATCAGTCCTTTGCTTCTACATCACAACCTGAAAAAGGTCCTAGGACCATACGACAAAGAGTTGAGAGACAGAAACTTGGTGCATTGAAAACACCTGATGATGTTGTAAGGTACTATTTCTCTCACCTGGCAACACTGGCAAAATCTACTCTTCTTTTTGGCACCATTAAACCCATTACTTCCCACTGTCCTATTTTTAGGACACTATATTCAATTTTTTTTAACCTATTAAGGGTTTCATTTTTTATTGTTTCTGATGAAATTTGTATTTTTATACTATTTTTCTGATGAATTTTTTTTTCCGCTGAGAAAAATATTTACGTAATTTTAATGTAATTTTTTCAAATTTTTGTTGCCGCAAGATAAGCATTATGTTCCGATTTTATATACCGTAAAAGAAAACAGTAACCAACTTCAAAGTACATAAAACTGATTCTTAGACTTCTACCAAATATATATAATATAAAAATAAAAACAAAATATAATTTATATCCCCATGTTATAGGACAGGCTGACTCAGCATTAAAGATTTTTTTTTGTCATATTATTTTTTCTTAATGTATTATGAACTTAATTTAAAGATTTCACCATTAAATTCGGCGCTTGGGAAGTAATGGGTTAAACAGGTTTGTCTTGATTTTCAGATTGGAGAAAACGGACATTGGCTCTGAGATGGTGGTTCGTATGAAGAAATTCATCACACAAACTTTTAAAAAGAACCAATCCAAGCCTATTAGCTATTTCCACATGGTGCTGGACCCTCACAACTTCTCACGGACTGTTGAGAATATTTATTATATGTCTTTCCTTGTCAGAGACTCGGCTATTTCAGTGCGGCTAGGTTCGTATCACACTGCTTACTTTAAAATAGTGAAAGGAGAGGAAAATTATAGAGTAATCTCTAAATGTTTCACTGATGACGTCACTTACAGGTGATGCTTGTGTACCATAGATGTTAGCTAAGTCATGGATTCTATTTCAACATGTACCAGTGCAACACTGTCAGTTTGGAGAGATGAATGTGCTCCATCAAGCTTGACAGGACACATTCGTCTTGTCTTGGCTACTTCCACATTCAATCATGACTGTTTTTATCAGTATTGCCTCATGAATTATAAATGTAATTGGTTGTTTCAGGCGTTACTTTGCGGAAATCCATATTAAAGGAAATTATTTAAAATTATTTTGCTTATAATTCCCGCTACAACATTCAGTAATTTGTCTCGACGCGTTTCGCCACTTCTCGTGGCATCATCAGGATACGTGCGGTCGCTTCGGCTTCGCTTCAACGACGTATAATTTCCTTTAATTATTAATGTAATATTTCAGATGGAGCTTCTGGGCTTCCGTTTATATTGCCAGGTGCACAGGACGGTGATGATGATGATGGAGATGAGAGCCAGTTTCTTGTGTCAATTAATAAACAAATATGGAAGGTATGGTCCAAGATTGCGACATCTGTCGGGTAGTATTAGAATTTTCGAGTTATTGTGAAGCATATATCACAATAGGTCTGGTTTGGGTTGTCCTTAACCTAGGGCTTTATACTGGATGGTTCAGTCCAACGTTTGGAGCAGACGATGTGGTAGTTACCATTAGAATAGTTCATCTCCATAGTTAGATTTTTTATCTGAAAATCCTGATGGCTGCCCTGTGGCATAAAGTTAAATAATAAAAACGATGCAGTAGGTACATGTATGAATAAGGCCATTGAGCTGTAAGTAACCACAGTGGCTGCATAGGTTTTGAAATCTAATATAGCGATATATATTTTATTTTCAGGCTCTGGTGGACGCGTTTAAACTGACAGAGCCATTGATGGTTATAAATCGTTTGTAAGGAATTCAATTATAGCAGTTGTCTATAATAATTTATTTTTATAAATAAATAATATAAACTGTATTAAATATATTGGTTTTTTATTTATTAACCTGAACTTCTAGAAGTTTTATTGTTCGTGACATAATCCAATCCGATATATCTATGCGAATAAACACTGTTTAAAAGTCGTGTCACCGGTTTGGTCAAAAGCAGTGCTAAACTTTTATATGCGTGTGGCGCCATCTAGTACTATTCATGTGAACTATGACACCATTTATTGTTAAAGTAAAGCACGTTTCCTTTTTTCCTTCTCAATGTGACCGAACTATACATGCATTTTAGAATATTACTTTGTTAATATAAGCAAACAATTCACGTAATAGTTGTCTGTCTACAGAAAATAAAATATAACTAGCGACATCTAGTATCAATAATGAAAACTAATACAAATTCGTAAACTGTAATCAGCGCCATCTTGTATGAAGTAGTCATACTATAGTCATAAATTCTATTTTTACTACTGATCACTAGATGGCACTACTAAGTCTTACGAACAATAGTACTACGAAGCTTGGAATAATAGATGTTCGCTACAAAAGTTAATAAAACACAATTAGGTCATTAAATATCGTATTTATTACATTATTCCAATATATAAATATGTACTTTTATTTGGATATCACAATTTAATTTTTGTTCAAATTAATTTGTCTTAATTACCTTAAAATATTATCAATAAAATACGAACTTATACATAAATTATATTATATTACAACTAACTTATTACTAAATATGATTAAATATAAAACATATATTTAAAGAACAAAATCAAATGCACACAAAATTCGATAATAATATTATTAAAAATATCTACGGACACTTCATATTGTAATAAATGGCATCACACAAAGACAGATCTTTTAAACTGGTAAGTTAGAGAAAAAAGTTTTTTCCTACTTTTTTGTGCATTTTTAGCAAATGCTTAGTTAAGGCATTTTATTCATCTTTGACATATATAACGGTCAACAAATCAATTTTTTTTATATTCAATACTTCATTATGACTTCATCCGATGTCTATGGTTTACGAAATCTAATATCGCTGTATCCTATTTGGTAGGATTTACAAAATTACAATTTAAAGTTGTTATTGTGCATAGTTAGTTTGTGTAGATTCTTCATTGCTGTATTGAGTATCTCAGAAATCAATGAGAAAATGTTAAATGTGGGCCTCGGTGATATTTAGTTCTAAAAAACTTTATACAATTGGCATTAATTTTAATAAATTTATAGATAGTGCTGAAATGTATTCCGTGAATAATGGATTCTCTATTAAAATTATTTATAATAAAAATCTTAAACAAGTAATCATAGCCTTCATTAGTTAATTGTCTGATAATTAACTTTATGTTCAGTAAAATTAATCAAACATTTACTTTTGATTTTGAAATTTTTAAGTCAAATGGCAGTTGCCGTGTTTTCAATGTTAACAATTATTATAAAAACAATTTAGAAATTATAAATCTTGAATTATTGTTCTAGGTCAGTGGTTCCCAAACTTTTTGGTCTTGCATTTAATTAATGTTTCATTGCTATAAAACTAGCTTTTTACGTATAAATGCACCAATTATACTGTAACTGTACCATTTTATTAGTATAAATTTGCTTTTTAAGTTTTTTCATTTGATTCGTTTTCTTAATATTTTAAACATATTTTGAGAGCCTCGCGAGAACCACTGTTTGAAGATATTTTTTTATTAAAAATATTCAGAGTTACAATGTAAAAATCTTGTTATCGAACACGAATAGTAATTATTTGAACTTTAATCATTAAACTATGAGATATGAAATTATTTTTCTTACAATTATCTACATCTTTATTCGATATCTATAAAAGAATTATTGTCTATATTTCTTCCATATAAATATTTATAATTATATTATATATTACAACTCTTAACTAACAAAGAATTCAAAATATTACTGTATAAGAAACTATTCCATTAGCATTACTTTGTAGAAAGGCGAAAAAACTAATATTAATTAAGAAATAATTGTAAATTGATAACAACGCCACCTAGCGGCAAATAGCAAAGTTATATTAATTTTAATAACTGCCACTAGATGGAGCTTGATTATTTGTTGCGTCAATTAGCAGATAATTCCGTAAAGCTATTGTCATGAAGTAATCAATGAACGAATTCGTTAACAGAGCCGCCATGATGGAACTGCTGTGTGTTGTCAACGATGACGCTTTGATAGTTCTCTTGATTACTCCCCGACACTTTATTATTAAAATTAGTGAAGTTTTCTTGCAACTGAGGTCGGCCATTTTGATTTTGTGTCGGACCGTAGAAATTAATCAAATTAGTGTAGTTGTATTGCTGATTCTGTTCCTCGATAGAGCTGCAAGAGGACGAGCTCGCCGAGAACGGTCTCTGATTTTGTTGAAAATTAATATTATAATTTTGTATTAACTCACTATTATCATAAATTTCGTTATAGTAATCGTAATTATGACTTTGGTATTCGTCTTGGCTCTCGTTGTAGTACGCCTGTATGAGGTTGCTGTCGCTGTAATTGTAGCTCGAATCCCCACTGTAATCGTCGCTCAACTGGATCGGGTTGAGCTTCTCTGCGCTCCGTATTTGTGGAGACGAGCTCTGTGACGTGGATGGAGGCGTGTCTATTTGTGATTTTGGTGCGGTTTGCTCTAAATTTAATATTAGTTCTTTTGCTTCGATATCGCTGCAAATAATTATTTAATTAATTTTTTTTAAAAGCATATATTCAACATAGTAACAATCAGCTAGGTTAGAGGTTGATTAAATTGGAAAATAGCTTTTCCAAATGAAATGAAATAAAAATAGTTTCGTTCGTTTCAATTCTCAACCTCTTTTTTGTTGCATACAAAGAAAAAGATATTTAAAAATGTTTAAATCATGTTATTTCATAATATTAATATTATTATAGGTATATCTACAATTAGGTGGCACACTTTTAGAATTTCGTGAGATTGAGAACCACTGGCATAGGCATGATATACTACTGTATATGAAAACTAATTTAATTGGATGAGAGTCGTATGATATGCCTCGTACCTTATAGTCGACACTTACCTTAGAACATAATTAACAGAAACGATGCAATGCTGTCGTGAAGACCTGGAATTGTGTACTAATGTCGCGTAGCTTTGCATCCAGACCCATCCACCATTTTTAGTTAAGAATCTATAATATTGTGACGTCACTTGTCCTTTGGTTAAAACTGAAATTAGCAAAAAAAATTGGAACTCAAACGTCAAATTTTGACAGCAGTTTATTTTTAAATACGTGTTGATTTTTCTAAATGAAGTTACAAATGACAAACTTAAAAAAACTAATGACATCCCGTGCTTAATATTATTGAAACGAAATGAAAATGAAAATCGTTTACTAGCATAGTCACTAAAGACGTGCGCTTGCTCATCGTTAGACTCTACAATGGCTTCGGAAAAGCGTATGACGAGAAGAATACCACAAGAAACTCGTCAATCATAGCCTGTACGTAAAGTTAATTTTAATTAGTAAAGTAAATAACAATCAATAAATAATTGATATTATATCAATTGTTGAAGTGAACAAAGCGTTTTTACTAGTGTTGCCAAATCCATTTTTTTTAAATATCGGGACAGAAAAGAAATCGTATATAAACTATATATATAACTTATACTTGATATAAAAGCCTTAACATAAAAACAAAAACATAAGTATCTTTAAAAGGAACTACTTTTCTCTGAGATCAATCAAATAAACCAAAAAAATATATTATTTCTTAACTATCAACTAACTTATCAACGATACACTAATTATTTTTATAATTAACATAAATTATTTTATATATATATATATATATATATATATATATATATATATATATATATAGCCGAAGCGACAGCACGTATCCTGATGATGCCACGTGAAGTGGCGAAACGCGTCGAGACAAATTACTGAGTGTTGTAGCGGGAATTGTAAGCAAAATAATTATAACTAATTTCATTTAATATGGATTTCCGCAAAGTAACGCCTGAAACAACTAATTATATTATTTTTTTATATTTCTAATTATTTTATGTATAGGCTACGATTGACGAGTTTCTTGTGGTCTTCTTCTCATCATACGCCTTTCCGAAACCATTATAGAATCTGGCGATGAGCAAGTGTACTCCTTTAGTGCCTATGCTAATAAACAATTTTCATTTCATTTCATTTCAAGTATAATTGTATTTTGACAAGTCCATTGTTCCAATTGGAATGAATGAGAATAATTACTCACGTGTGCAGTGTGATAATCTCATGTTTAATATATCTGTCCCGTGAATGTAGTGATATATCGTCTTCTCTATGAGGTCCGGTGGTTCATATCCTGTCAACGCTGCGACCCTGGTGGGAGGAATGAACACTATTAAAAAATCCCTACTAATATCATAAATGTGAAAATATAGATTATATAGTTTTATAAAAAATACCACTGTCAATGTCAAGGAGTCCTAATAAAAACTGAAAAGCGAAAAGTGGATTTTTCTTTTGCACGGACTCAAATATATAATATATTGCGAAATAGCAGCAATAATAGTTTCCAATTGGCTATAGTTAGTATGATCTCTGACACTTATTTAATGGCTTAAATGCGAGCGAAGTCGGGGGTATAAGCTAGTATACTATAAAAATAACAATTAATAGTAATAATATTTATGATGAGAAATTTGAGCTCGATACATCTCTAAGCTTTGGCGGCACACCAAAATGGTTGACAATCTCTGGTCTAAAACGATCTACATGCCTTTTCTTGTGCCATATTTGGTCGCTAACTCTAAACTAATATTATTAATTACGACACAAGAATTACTAGGAATATAAAATTAATATTATGCTGTTTATATTGTAGATAGGTGTTATGTTTCATTGACACGTGTTCGTGATATTGATACGCATATAAATAATAACTAAAGGAATTATTCTTTATATAGAAATATTAATACATTTTTAATAATATATATTACCCAAGCACAGCTATTCGTCAAAGTGTGCTTCGCGGAGTCCTATAACGAAAATATTGTAAAAAATACCTACTAAAGGGAGATTATAAGGTTACATCTAAATATATGTATAAATATTACGTAATGTGATTATTAATAAATTCATATAAATCAGTTTTTTTTAAATTATTTTAGAGCTTTTGAAAAAAGTTTAAGAACCGCTGGCCTAGCATATGACTACATCCAGCCTAATGTTAAACTAGAGTGTGGTCCAAGAGTGAAGACAACTGTCCAAATTGTCAGGGCACATTCGTCTTGTATATAATGAACAGGGCATTTTTACACTACAAATGACATCTAGTACTTAATATTGTTATATATCATATTGAAGTGAACAAGTAATATTAAAATGTGAATGTAAGCTTGTTTGTTACGATTTCACACAACAACTACTTAACCGATCATCATGAAACTTTGTACATATATCTTTGGAGGTACTAGAAGTAACATAGGTTACTTTTTATTTTAAAAAATATTATTTTTTACTATAGTTTCCAACTGTCTATAGTTTCAGCTGTTTGGAATCATATCGATTAATTTCTATTGAAATGATCTCTGATACTTATTTAATGACTTAAATAAAAGTGTTCCAATAGGAATCTGTGGATGATGTAGGATAGAATAGAATCATATGTACTACAATAGAATATTTTAAAAGTTTATATTTCATTGATAACGTGTTATGGGAGAATTGTGAAACTCGTGCGTATATATAAAGAAAACAAAAACGCTACTTGAGTAGACCGGACGTGTTGAAGAATGCTGATTGACAGATTTGCAATTCCGCAACGTCAGCACAGAGGAAGCTATGGAGTCGACGTGACGTTTTATTATCTATTAACCAAGGTTATGGATACATCTGTGCTTATATCACAGAAGTAGGTATATATATATATAAAACTCAAAGGTGACTGACTTAGTGATCTATCAACGCACAGCCCAAACCACTGGACGGATCGGGCTGAAATTTGGCATGCAGGTAGATGTTATGACGTAGGCATTCGCTAAGAAAGAATTTTGATCAATTCCACCCCTAAGGGGATAAAATAGGGGATGAAAGTTTGTATGAAACTTTGTCAATTTTAAACCGATCGGGCTGATACTTTGCATGCATAAAGCTACTATGACGTAGGCATTCCCTAAGAAAGGATTTTGAAAAATTCCACCCCTAAAGGGATAAAATAGGGGATGAAAATTTGTATAAATCTTATTAGATTTTCGATTGATTGAACTGAAATTAAAGATTAGAGTTACTGTGATGAAGACGTTTTTAGACACGCTAAACAAAAATAAAGCCGCAAAAACTATACCCAATTAATAATAATACTTCTTAACGGGAGCGAAGCCGCGGGCAAGAGCTAGTTTAATATAAAAATTTCAACTACTTTATGTTTTTTGATTACTCTTAATTAACTTTATAGTAATCATGATTGTGACCTGTGGGCTTATCACGAATTTGGTCTGGCTTTCGAATCGAGCTGTCACAAGTAAAACGGATCCGTTAGCAATCGGGATCATGAATTTTTACTAACGACTAACGAGCACCAGCAATCTATCAAACGAACGAAAGATCGAGACGTTCGAAAATTAACAAAAAGTATCTAAAATATTGTAGTTCCAAATCCGCACGCGGTGGCGCTGCTCAAATTTCCATACAAATCCCTTGAAGCGAACTCGGTTCGAAAGCCAAACTAAAATTCGTGATAAGCCCACAGATTAAAGTTTTAATTAACGGCTGTAAAACTGTCGAAATCACAATAATAAAGTCGAACATGTAACTTAGTTAAAATTATATTAAAAAATGAATTCCATGGTTTTCTCTATCCGTCACCAATAAGGGCGTCACAGCAGGGGCCTTGTACAAAGGGTGTAATGGCGCAAACAATAGGCCCTCACGTTATAAATACAGGGGGATCAGATTACACTTAAAACAATTAAAATGATGTTGTATTTTGTTTTATTGTCTATGGTAAAAAGTAGCATACGTTATAGAAGTATATTTGTCTATGGTTGGCGAAATTAATTAAGTTAACATCAAATGTATAAAAATTGCTTTTTAAATATAAAAAAATCCTATAATATAAGTATTACTGACATTAAATAAGTAATGCATATTATAAGGAACAAAATTTATAATTTAAAAAAAAAATTGGGTGGTTTTCGTGCCCCGAGGTAATATTATTGTAATATTTATACAGAGTTACCTTAATGTCACTACCCTCAATATAAACGATTTCCTCGATTTAACGAATTTTTCCAAATCCCCTAGAACTTCCCGCAAAAGCTAATTCAAAATATACCTTTATATTACGAATACATTTGTTAAAAATCTTTTTATAACGAATTTTCAATCTTTGCAAAATATAAAAATAAAGTATTATTTACTTCTATTTAACGAAATCGTTCGCTATAACAGGGAAAGCTAAGATATTTTTTTTAAACCTTGTTAAAACCAATCGCAGACCAACCTAATTTCTGTATAACGAACCTCATTGTAACAAATTACTTGATATAACGAATTATTTTCTAATTTCCTTCAGTCTCGTTATATCAAGGTTACACTACATTTTTTTTTTCTTTCTCCCCTCTTCCTTACATCTAATTGGTTCTTGTTTTTTTTTTAATGTATTTTTGTAATTTTATTAGAAGTGTAGTATCTATCCCTTTATCACCTTGAGCATGCCGCCCTATCCTATAATTAAAATTTCATTTAGTTTATACAATAGTAGTCCTTTTTATAATATGTAGTTTTAATGTAATTTTGTAGGTAGGCTTTATAAATAAATAAATAAACATCTCTGTGGTAGGAACCTAAGCAACACGTAAGTTTGACCTCAAAGCGAGTTCACGCCAATCAACCATTGTAGCCATAACATTGGACTCACGAGGGCCTTCACCTCAAAGCGGTTTGCAAATACATATTGTCACAGACGTAATATTATTCAAGTTTAAACTGAATTCTATATTACAATAAACGATACAGTCTCTGGTTTATATATTGATTTTGACAATGGTTTATGTACGTATTTAAATTTATTTATTTACTAACTTTTACCCCCGGCTTCGCTCGACTTGAATGATTTAAATTCATTAACACTAGATTTACCAGGCCAGTCAAAATGACTAGTCTTGCAAGATCAAATTCAAATTTCTAATCTTCTTTAATTTATAACAGAAGAATTACTTTTATGAATTTTATATTATTTTATATATATTTGTAACAAATATATACTTCTTTGGTTTTGGTAGAAATAGGTATATTTAAGCTGGTAAATCTAGTGTTAAATAAGTATCAGAGATCATACTAACTAAAGTCAATTGGAAACTATAGTAAAATTTAAAAAAAAAAAAGTATCCTATGTTACTTCTATTACCTCCAAAAATGTGTGTACAAAGTTCCATGATGATCGGTTAAGTAGTTGTTGTGTGAAAACGTAACAAACTCACACCCACATTTATAATATAGTAGGGATATCAAATAAAAAATCAAAATTATTCAAATCAAAAATTTAGCCCCCCCCCCTCCCCCCAGAAATTAGAAAATCATATAAATATGTAAAATATACTCACAAAATAATAATTAAATAAAGTCATAAGCTCAACACTGGCACTAAATTTAAAATACATTTTCCAGAAAACAATTATAATAAAAATAATCCAGCAATTTTTTTGTTTTGCGCGCCTTTGTGAGTACCCCCCCCCCCTGCCTCCCCCTCGCTACATCACTGCTTGTGATCACTTACCTGGCATCAAGGAATATAAGTTTCATATCCAAGGTAGCTCTAAACATAAACATGTTCGAATGCAGCTTCACCTCCGTCACTGCTGAAGGGGGCAGCGAGTGCCCCACCGCCACCAAGCCTAGGGCTGCTACCCCATCGCCTATCCTTCTCACCCGAAGATATCCTGAACAGTGGATGACCTGGCAAATAAATTTAATTTATACACTTGGCTGTAAATCCAATGAACCCTTTGCCTTGAATATAACAAAAACTATTGTCAGTTAGGATATAAGTAAGCGAAATGAAAGCAACCAAAATCGTTTAAAATAGATTTCACGTTGAAGCAAAAGTATTGTGTAGAGCAGTGTTTCCCAACCTTTTTTGTGCCATGTCCCAAATTACTGGGACGTAAAACGAATCTTAGACCGTTAAAACGAGGACTACCCGCGTTATGACGCAGTGTGTGCTTATTTTTAGATCACAGTTTAGTTCCAATAGATAAAGTCCATTTTTTTTTGTTTTAATTCTGTTAATAGACATGATATATTTTGTATATCAATTAATAATATTCGTATATATGAAGAGGCATCTACTGGGGCCGGCATAGTGATGACGACTGGAAATACTTGGTTTCCGGTCGTCAGCGCTCATGGACCTCCAGTGCAGCTTTACATCAGGCCACTCGAGGTCACATGTCGTGTCCAATAATAAATAAATATTAACACTAGATTTACCAAACCAGTCAAAATGACTGGTCTTGCAAGATCAAATTAAAATATCTACTGCGTGTAACATTTTCATTAATTCTTCTAATCTTCTTTAATTTATAACAGAAGAATTAGTTTTATGAATTTTATATTATTTTATATATATTTGTAACAAATGTATACTTTTTTGGTTTTGGTAGGAATAGGTATATTTAAGCTGGTAGATCTAGTGTTAATAGCGGTGTTATTTGAACGTAAGGGGCATTGTTAAAACCCACATAAGGCTACAGCCCCACCCATGCGGATTTAAACAGAATTCTATTTATTTTACTAGCCAAATAACAAAATCCCTCATTGAATTAATCTTTATTAAATGCATGTGTTGAAATGATAATGTGGACGTGGCACTACACGTGTCAGGGACCCCAATTAAAAACATGGTGCCGCATTTACACGTTCAAGTGTTTTGTTTTATTCGTATTATTCAAATACGTGTGTGAATTATTCAAGGGTGATGTATAAGAGTCACTTCAAACTATTCTATTGGAACTATAGTTAAATAATCACAGAACAAACATTGTTATGATTACTCGATTAACTCTATAGTTAACGTAATCGAAAAACACATGTCCTGTTTATGACCTGACAGATGAATGGCCCAAAGTATTTTATTTTAATTATGTTAAGATAACTGTACAGGTTTTCTTTATTTTAAAACAATAATTACAATTTCCAGAGGAGCTACTCAGGCGCTACGAACTTCCGACAAAAACACGGACGTTTCCTACTCAGGTACACTTACGTAATCTACCCGTAATCATTCACGAAATTACGAATTTGACAGCGATTTCACGATGGATAGGCTACTCAGGGCTTATTTTACGGGCTTATATGTCAAAATTCACATAAGCTACAAAACTTCGGATATGCCTGAGTAGCCCCCCAGAAACGGCTATCGTTTCTTCTCCCCTAAGATTCAAGATGGCGGGCGTGTTTCGCAAAAATATATTAATTAAAAATTTAAAACAACCATCTCGATATTGAGATATACTATATATCAGCCATTCTCAAAGTGTGTTCCGCGGAACCCTAGGGCTAAAATACTGCAAAAAATACCTACCAAAGGGAGATTATAAGGTTACATCTAAATATTCCAACTAAATATTACGTATATTACATTGCAATATGATTATTCATAAATACATATAAATCAGTTTTTTATAATTATATTAAGGCTGCTACATATAAACGCTTGTATTATACCTCTACATCTACATATAAACGTCAACTATAATACGAGGATTGTCTCCTCAAGCCGGCATAGCGAGAATGAAAAAAAATCTTACCTTATAACCTGAAGTAGTTAGACCAGCATTTCTTTTCGCTAATACACATTTCATTCTAATAAAAAACGCTCTCTCGCATTCCAGGTCTACTGAAGAGCCCCATGAACCATTTACTGGGTACCTGGAGGATAAAAATGATTATTAAATATCTTTAATAATATAAAGGACTTCACTGCCATAATATTTTTATCGCAAACTTGAGTTGTTCTTAATTTAAAATCTGACGCGCAACTCTCTGTAGCCCTTATTCGAATGGAATATAATATGTTTTAAATTAAAAGTAAATATATACCCGGTGATTGAGCTTTTGGTGCGGAAGATGTATTAAATAATAAAATAACTCCAGTTGTTTTCAATTTACAACACTTAAAAAATGTCCCGCGTCGTAACATAAACCATGGACATTAGGAGTTAGCAGTAATGTAAATTAAATTCTCCGAAATGACTTACAAACTCAAATCTATTGCAGCGTTTTTATTCATTAACATTATGCTATAGGGGGTCACCTAATACCTTTCCTTATTCAATATCTTACCTACTGCTATTTTATTATTTTTATTTTATGGTATTAAGCTGGACTATTTTATAATGTTAAGAAATAGAAAACGAATGTGCAGCGCCAAGACACATCAACACTGATTTTTGGTGGCAAGGCAACAAATTGTACAAAATGAATTTATAATAAACGTTTTATTTATTTATTTATATAGGATGGACTGATGTGGAAACTACTAACTCCTAATGTCCATGGTTTACGTTAAGACGCGGGACATTTTTTAAGTGTTGTAAATTGAAAACAACTGGAGTTATTTTATTATTTAATACATCTTCAGCACCAAAAGCTCAATCACCGGGTATATATTTACTTTTAATTTAAAACATCCCTTTAAATTTTTAATTAATGTTCCATTCGAATAAGGGCTACAGAGAGTTGCGCGTCAGATTTTCTCTATTGCGTGAGTGAGCGAGAGGCAAATACATGTTATTGTCGTTATTTCTCACCCGTACGATGAATATTGGTGACCCAGAAAGGAATAAGGTTGTTGCAAATTCAAAATGGCGCCCATTTCTTCGTGATCTGCTTGATGTATGTATTCGTAAATAGAATTGCCTGTCAACTCCACCTACAAAGACAATTGCAATCACTATTGAAAAGAAAAAAGAAAACGTTCGGTCAGTTGTCAATTGTTTTTTTAAAAGAAATATTACGTTTTATTTTAAGTTCTCATTGTAATTTATATCTAACTAGCTTTTACTCGCGGCTTCGTTCACATTTAAGTCATTAAATAAGTATCAGGTATCATTTCAATAGAACTATACTCAATATTTTACTATAGTAAATTGGTAACTATATTTTTTAAATAAAAAGTATCTTATGTTACTCCTAGTACCTCCAAAAATATGTGTACAAAGTTTCATGATGATCGGTTAAGTAGTTGTTGCGTGAAAACGTAACTAACTCACATTCACATTTATAATATTAGTAGGGATTCAAAGCATATAATATTTATTATAAAAAATACTTCACTGATGCTTTGTGAAATATTCCCCACTAACCTGACTCAAACCGAGATGCACAGATGCAGTTTCACTAATGTACATGATTTTACCATCTGGAGCAACAACGAAGATGAACCCGTCCAGCGTTTGAAGTAAATGTGACCCTAATTCCCTTATAGATAGTTCTCTAGACTGCGGGGGAGGGGGTGCTGCACCCCATGCGTCGCCTAAACCTAGAAGAAAATACTTAATGACATATACTTTGACATATGAATCATGGGAATAAACACCAAAAAAAAAAAAACAAAAAACGATGTAATAAATTTTCATATGTTTCCTATTTATAGCTTATATTGTATGTATATTCTCTCTATTCCCTTTCTCTTTTTAACTATTAAGAGCAATGTATTGATTTCAGCGAGCCCAAACGTGTTTATTGGACTAACCCAGTGATTTTCAAACAATGAGCAGCAGCGCTTTTGTGTGCCACGAAATTATACTCGTAGATATAGAATAATGTTAATATTGTTATTTACTTATTTAATTAGGTCTGGCAACAGACACTTACAACTATCGAACATAAGATTAAAAGAAAAAACGAACAAATAACTTATTTTATGTAAGGCCTAGCAGCGCCAGACACGACATGCATATAGGTTCAAGTGCCAAATCACTAGTCATATGTGAAATTCACTCCTCACTACGTTTTAACTTTTTAATAGTGGGCATAGTGCAATCAAACAGATCCAAAGTCGTGCTGTACCGATTGTAGGTATCTGATATACGGTGTAGCGGAGCGTGGCTGCCCGCTCTTGTGCGGCACGGTTTGGGATATAGCAGCTGATATTAAATAATATGATTTAAAAAAAAAACTTATTTAAAAAAAAAAGATGAGGATCACTGGACTAACTCAATTGTTACTCGATCTCACATGTTATAAGAAGGGAATTTTAAAAAATAATTACATTATTTAAATGTATTTCTTAACTTTTTTATGGAGTTAATCGAATTGTGCACTTGAGAAGGTATAGCTCTTATATAAATTAAATTGAACAGTCCTTTTAAACACTCACCGTCTGGAAAAACCTGTCTCATCTTAAGATAGCTCGTGGTCAATCTGATGACTGATGCCTTGTCAAGTTGTGACGTAATGGCTGACGGAAGCGGCAATAGTTTAGCTAGTTCCAGGAATTCGGCGTTTTCTTTCTCTCTTCTAGATCTTGCAGCATTTTTACTTTTCTCTTTCATTATGGCTGCCTGATCCGATTGGATTGGGTGCTTCTCTCTTTTGGACGATGCTGGAACGAACACTCCAAAAATAAGCTCATGACTAATGAAACATCGCAGTCTGATATAGTACTTATATCTATGCAAAAAGCTAAAGCCGTTTGACTTTCAATGACATGAATTTATGCACACAATATACATAAATTCATGACATTCTTGCATGCATAATTTGAATGTACGTGCTCTTCTTCTTGAAAAAGAAAAAAAAACCCTTTGGCGGGAAATGGTTGGCGGCTATTTTGAATATATTCCGTGAATAAATCTCAGTAAGTATATAGTTTTTTCAATTTTAATATTACTATACCAAAAACTGGTATTTTATTTAGCCTAGCAATATTTGGATAAAGAAAAAAAAAGGATTTATCCAGTCAAGTAATTCTTAAGTCATTCTTGTAACTAACTAAATTTCTCTTTGACTCGCTAAATTGCACTTTAAAATATTAATATAGATATAATAAAAAATAATTATTTAAAACCATGAGAATGGCAATAAATAAACTAAAGAGAAACAAAAAAAAAAAGACAAAAAACAACTAAGTCATCGTAGGCCATACCTCTTAAAAGTATAAGAGGTTAGGGAAAGGGCAGCCGTCATGAATAATTCAGCAAAATCTGTTAATACTTACAAATGACCTTTGCCGGCTTACTGAAATAACACAAATCGCCCCTTTCTCACAAAACGAGCGTCAAGGTGGTCGGACGCAACTATACGATCTCTAAAGCCGAGTCTCCTGCGAAAATTACAGAACTTATATTACAGCGGCGTAGATATAGGTAATATAATAACATTGTATAGGCATAGTAGAATAGAATGAATGTAATGTAAGGTATGTATTATGAAGAAATATAGATTACTTCTGTAATTTTCGTGGGAGTGCACTGCACCAGCGCTCTTTAGGACGAGCCGCCTCTGGACGCAACCATACGATCTCTAAGGTGCAATGGATGACGTCACTTTTACGAACAAGGCCTCGTTTTTTGTTTCTAAAGCCTATGCATCATGTTATATAGAGATCCCGGGGTTAATTATCAAGTTACTTTAAAATGAATTCATTAATTTATTAGTACGTAAAACAGATGATAGCTATTATTATAATTTTATGACAAAGCCCCTATACAGTAGCTAATCTTCTATATCACAGTAGATTTATTATATAGGTACTAGCTTTTATCCGCGGCTTTGCTCGCATTTAAATCATTAAATAAGTATCAGAGATCATACTAACTATAGTAAAAAATATTATATTTTTTCAAAATAAAAAGTATCCTATGTTACTTCAAGTACCTCTAAAAATATCTGTACAAAGTTTCATGATGATCGGTTAAGTAGTTGTTGCGTGAAAACGTAACAAACAAACTCACATTCACATTTATAATATTAGTCACATTTATATTATTATGACATTAGTATGTAAGTGGACAATGCCAGTATACAGCAGCTAAATCAAATTGATAATTATTAAATTTACTCATTTGTATTGACGAGTAAAAGCGCTCTATTGGAGCCCAATTACTAAAAATAAATAAATACATTGTTGGTTCCCGCTGCAAAGACGTTCGTCTCCCGTAAAAACAAATCAGCGACAATAAACAGTACATATGGCAACATGATCACACATTTCTGTGATTTTCAACGCAAATAACACGTTTTTGTTTTATTATATTTTATAACACGTATATTTATAATATATCTATATCTATACTTCTATACTAATATATAAAAAGGAAATATTTGATTGTTTGTTTGTATGTATTGAATAGGCTCAGAAACTACTGAACCGATTTTAAAAATTCTTTTACCATTAGAATCTTACATTATCCCTGATGAACATAGGCTATAGAATATTTTCAAAAACCCGGATGAAAATTTCAATAATGTTACTCAAAATGTGAAAAAAATACAAAAAAAAAACATTATATTGCGTTCGCTGCGGAAATTATTGACAATAGAGCAAAGTGATGTACTACAGTTTTATAGAGGACATCAATATCTACAAAAAAGTCAGCAACACCATATGTCTAACTATTACAGTTATGTCACAATAACTACATTTTCATGTTAAAATTTAAACTTCATAGTACTTTATATCATCATTACTACGCGAACGAAGTCGGGGGCAACAGCTAGTATATTATAAACTACATATTATAAGTCACATACTTCCTCGGACAAAAGATCAGACATCAGTCTAGTCCAGCGGTTCTCAAACTTTTTTGGCGAAGCCTTAATATAATTATAAAAAACTGATTTATATATATTTATGAATAATCATATTGCAATGTAATATTTAGTGGGAATATTTAGATGTAACCTTATAATCTCCCTTTGGTAGGTATTTTTTGCAGTATTTTAGAACTAGGGTCCCGCGGAACACACTTTGAGAATGGCTGGTCTAGTCTATACTTTTGCCGTATGAGTTAAACAGTTGGAATAGTGCTTAAAAACGGTATAACATTTTATAAACACAACAGCTTGACCCATTTCCAACAACACACGTAGTTTAATAAACTCGGAAATAGCTCGTATTTTAGTTTTCGTGCTATTTGGCGTACGAACTTCTACATATTCGATTTAATTGATTGTTTACGCGCCAAAAGCATTACACAACCGCCTCACTAATAGCGCGCGAATTTATTCGAAATTTAAATTATTTTGACAATTGTTTTTTTTTTTGCATTTTAGTTTTTAATTAGTAAATTTATTTTTATTGTAATTTTAAGAAACTAGGTAAGACAGATTGAAGGATTATCTGTGACTCTCGATAAATGTATCCGAGTTCCATTCAGAATTTCATTTTTGTGCTATTATATTTTACAAAAATATTATTATCAATATATGATATATTATCATAATAATAATTATTAAATTATTATCTTATGTCTTTATCTTGTCTATATGAAAGATTAAGTGCAACGTTTTTTAATACGTATTTAATTGCTATCAAGGATCTTGGCCACTACTGGACTATAAGTTACTAATATAGAAAAAGCACAATATAAAAAAAAATTAACTTATAGTTCAATTACAGATATAAAAAAATATAAAATAGTACAAATTAGAGTTTAAACTTGTAAAAGAATAACTTACCGAATTCCATTCCGAAATGACTAGTGTATTTATCAAAGAAATTTCTCGAAGGATATTTCATCTTTTGTTTTTAAATCGAAAATAAAAATCGCGTCGTTAAATTTAAAAGAAACAAATAGCACCTTCTCAGTGTCGAGTTCAATCGGATACTGACTGCGACAAGTTCCTACTTCCTAAAGTCCGATTTCCGAAAAAAAAAGGCACAGGTACAACAATGAGTTTAAACCCACAATAATAACTCTAGGGTTGTCAAACTTTCTTTGCAATATAATCCAAAGAATAGATTTTTTTTTACTAATCGTAATAAGATGTTTATTTGGTTGGATACATGGTACAAAGTTACTGTAATTAAAATGGATTCACCAATTACACTAGTTTACAAATTAAAATAAAAGTCATGTCCTTTCAATGTATTCCATATCGTTGTATTTAGTAGTAACAACTAAACGCAAACATATATTTATTTTATTTCTATCACGTTTATAAATCAAGTTCTTATTACATCTTATTTTCAAACTACCCATAAGTTGTTTTTAGATTGTGTAAAGTACATCCTGATCGTTTTTGTTATGTGTGTGGTGAATTTATAATATCTAAAAAAGGATATCCCATAACGGAATCACTTAAAGATGCATATTTTGGTTATTTCAAAATGACGTGTTAGATTGTTTAAATAATTTTTCTGAAACTCAGTGTACCTCAATTGTTAAGAAAAAAAAACGTTTCATTTGAAGGACAAAAACCTTGTAAACTAGTGTTATTTATTGATATTATATGTATGCATTTATGACATTGACATTGATTATACTTATACTTAAGTTTTCGTCCTCGAGATTGGCATCCATTTACCTACCTTGTCTTATGCCAATCTCCTGCCAAGCGCTTGTTTTCGGTGGCATTTGCTTCAAACAACGTGATGTATAATAGCCCCATCCCTCGCATGTGCCGTGGTTTTAACGATGTATATGAAAATGTCACGGATCTTGATTTATTCCATTTAAAGCCTAAAAAGCTCAAGTCAATCTTGCACTTGGCTTTCCGACAACACTCTATGTTCGAGCAGCAGACTAGCATTCGTAATTAATCATTCATTAATGTATATAGTTTTCTTTAAATGTTTATCACAACTGTTAGGTTAACAAATTTAGCTTTATTTCTCTAGTGTAGTTGTTACTTACATGTTATGGTTTGTTAACTGTTTGTTTGTGAATGTCTAAATAAAGAAGAATTAAATAAAATGTTACACGCAGTAGGAATTTGAATTTGATCTTGCAAGACAAGTCATTTTGACTGGTCTGGTAAATCTAGTGTTAATTAAATTCGACATTTGTAAGGGAACAATCATTGTGGGCGGGGCGATCATTCGGTTCGGTTAAGTTCGGCCATTCGCGGCAATGTTTACTCGCATTCGTATCACCGATCATTGTTCTATTTAAATGACGTTTATTAGTTTCGCTTTCATTTGTTTTGTCTGTAATCATTACATCACAGAGACTGTCAAATGTTAATTTGATAGGATCTAGAAAATCACATTTTACAAAGCGATTTAAAGTTGTCATTGTGCATAGTTTGTTTGTGTAGATTCTTCGTCGTTGAATTGAGTAATTCAGAAACCATTAAGATAATGTTAGTTTTGACAATGTTTTATTTATTTATTTAAAACTTAGTACATTAGTACAAGGCGGGCTTAATGCTAGGTAGCATTTTCTACCAGCCAACCTATAAATATTTATTAAGAGAAAAAAAATGTGAAGGGAGAGATACATAAATAACATAACAACAGTAACATAATTTACATAGATACATATATACATACATAAGCAATGTTAATAGGAATATAGATTTAATATTACGTAGTGTTTATATTAAATATAAAATTTTGAAAATTGAAAACACCGTCGCTTAGTTTATGTAAATAAATCCCCCTTAGTTTTAAGACCACCGGGATACGAACCCGGATCCGTCGGCTTAAAGCGCACGTGTGTGTTAAGTGTTTTTTGCTCACACGTTCGAATTTATGATAATAACACACTAGCATTGACTCCCCCGCTCCCCGCTCCCACTCACCCGTCCCCCCGCTACGACTAAATGTCAACAAATATGTTGTAATCAATATGGTCTGTTTTTCAGTTAAAACACTTTTTAACTAGTAACTTTTAACAGTAATTGAAACTTTTTATGTCATTAATGCTGTTTGATGCATGAATTTGATGTTCCATATAATTTTTTTAAATATTTCACTTTATACGTAGCGAACCACGTACCGGACCGCTAGTTCTTTATAAAAAGTAAAAACATGAATAAAAAAGAGTTCGTAACATATGTATAATAAATATAATTCAATAATAGTTATAATAGCATATTTGATTGCGTAAATCCTTCTTCTTAATGCGTTAAATAAGCAACAACTGACAATGACCGTTTGTGTTTTGTTTCCATATAACACGTGACAGATGAATCTATAATTCTCCGGGTAATAATTTGCATTTTATCAAAACAATAATCAGCATCCCAAGATCACGTAGTCGAAGGGTGTTTGTTATATTGCAATTTGATATTAAAGATAGACAACAGTGGGCTTATCACGAATTTAGTCTGGCTTTCGAATCGAGCTGTCACAAGTAAAATGGATCCGTTAGCAATCACAGCAAAACTCGACCCAACATTAAACCACCGTGTTCGTAATAAAATAATCTTTATTTTCATTTAATTAACCAGACCTGTGAAAGTTGCTAGTGTCGATTTACCTGGCTACCCAAGAGTTGTGACGGGAAAAAAAATAGTCAACCTAACGTTTGCATATTCTATGGGCTTCATACTTTCGATTGATATGGAATTTGTTTTTTAACGAAACCAGTGTAATGTTTTAAAAAAACGTTTTTAATTTTTAATCAATAATCATACTATTATAAGTGTCTTAATATCTAAGTTATTTGCACATAGTTATGTTGTATTTCTATTAGGTATAGTTTGTTAGTTATGTTTAGAGATGTTCCGACTAGTCGGCTAGTTACTTTGTGTCTATTTCTCAATAAAATGTACGTGTTACTTCCTGGTAAAGAAAACATATTGATGACATTTATCAAACAAAATTAGTATCTTAATTAAAAAACAAATCAACATAATATTTAATGTCATAAATTGCAATACTGCGTGATGATATTTGAAACTATCGTCAAACTAGTGAGCTGTAAAACTCAAAAAACTTTCTTTGTTATTTATATTTGTCCACAATTTCAGTAGTGACTGAAATTGCAGCGAATCAGCTGTCAACGAAGCGTCACGGGAATCCCGACTAATCGGCTAGTCGGCTAGTCGACCAAAGTCATAATCGGTACATCTCTAGTTTTGTTTGTTTAGAACGTAAGTCATATTTTGTACACTTAATTTTGGAAGCAGTTTAAATCAATTTTACTTTGTTGCTTTGGTTTCATAATGTATGTATTCTGTATTCTGTTAGTGTACCAAATAATAAATAAATAATCATATTCTGGACTGAAATTTTGGACAACCCATTTGCAATATATTTATTGACATATTTAATTGGATATAAAATACTTTTCATTCGTTAACCAGCTCGGTAAAGGTCGTTTTATAGTGGGATCTTAGAAACAATCGTTTATGTTCAGACTTCAGTACAAGTTAGACATTATAAAACAAATGACGATTTCAAACTAAAAATAGAACGTTTAGAACAGTGGTTTTCAACCTTTTATTGATGAGGGACTATTTGACAAAATTTCTGTCTTGCTATTGCCAAAATTATACTTATTTATGGAATAACGGAAATAGTGTATTTTTTAACGGAAGTGTTACTTTATTGTAGAACAAATTATAAACAATAAATATAGTTAAATAAATAAATTTAAGTTGACTTCGTGGACCACTTCGAGTGCTTCCAGGGACCACTGGTTTAGATAATTCATCTGTCATATCTTCATACGATAATGACAGATAAGCAATTTACGTTTTGCTTCTCGTTGTAGACTGAGTTACTATGAATAAATGTTATAAAAATAATTTAACGTATAATCGCGTCATGTATTCGAAATTCAAATAAAAATGAAAGTTTAAAATTCTTGTCAGATTGAATATTACTACGTTATTGACACGATTTGTTTGCCAGACTATAGACAGGATAATAACATGCAATTGCCGTCTGTGT
This sequence comes from Tineola bisselliella, assembly GCA_028551675.1. Taxonomy (NCBI): domain Eukaryota; kingdom Metazoa; phylum Arthropoda; class Insecta; order Lepidoptera; family Tineidae; genus Tineola; species Tineola bisselliella. Next base: position 88,611 of record JAPWLS010000410.1, read on the forward strand.
AAAATTTAGTTTCCCACGCAATGAGTCGAAGAAAAAAAAATGGAACAAAAGACGAGAATTATTATCACTAGACAATGCCTTTTTTTTTACTACAAGCAAATCGGTTTAACAAGTCTTTTTGAGAAAAACAGTTGCTTGGTATTCGACTTGTATTTAATCTTTAAAAAGATACAGGTGTCTAGGTTTCGTTAATCTAGAACAAATGTTTAATGCTAATGTTGGTATTATTACATTCTATTTAAGCTGGTAACTCGGTGTGTCTCATTGCCAATCCACGTGTGTGTGTGTGTACAATATTGTAAAAATAAAGAATAAAAGGTTAATATTAATAAAATGTGTAATTGTAATTAAAACAACGTCCAGTAATACCCGATTCCTAATAAGGAAACTTACTAAAGGAGCCAGAAAGTTAATTTTTCTAACATTATTGCAATGTATTGAGGGTAGTTCCTCAGTTTGCCGTCAACCATTAAAGGGCTCATAATATGAAAAAACAGCAAGTTTTGGTAACTTGAAATGCTCTTTTTTTGTTTGAAAAACGTCCGTTTTGTTATATAAATAATTTTTAGAATTGCAATGGATTATTATCATTGGTCAGACATCACATCAACAATAATTCAAGCGTGTGATTGGTCTATTTTGTTTCGTACGACTGGGTGTCATTTGAAAGTTTGAACTCTACTCAGTGAATCTATGTTTGAGCAAAAGCACTTTAACGTCACTCTTTCTGCTTCTTTCTATTATAGTATGAAAAATTAGGTTAGTTTACTAGAAATGATCTTGTTATTCTAGACATTTCGATGCCTTTTCACTCATTTAGAAACGACGCTCAAGCTGTGATTTCTACTTGAGTAATTTACGTAATTAAGACTCAAGTAATTTACAAAATTACAAATCAAGTTACGTTCGATCATTAGTATGCAAATACCATTATATACCCGTCCTGCTCACTCCTTTTTTTATTTCGCCTAACAGAGGAAGTGTTATAAAAAATGTCCACCACGCACGTGTCAAAGGCAGGTTTTACTACTTACCTTGTTTACACTTTTTTTCTGCACCTGTAGCGTCATTGACAAGTTGCAATACAATAAGACTTATTGTATTTTTACTCTTTACACCCGTGGGAAGATACCAGACCGACTTTATGGGCGAGAATTTCAAGTGACGTCATCATAAAGTATGTTCGAGTTTTGGTAGTGGTAGTAATTTAAACTTATTATTATATTTTAATTTAAATTTCGAAAATTTTACAACTATCATGGCCGCGGTTGTGTTAGTTTCGAAATGTTTGATTCAAATAATAAGCAATAATTTTAATTTATTGGTAAACAAAACCGTAATGGAAAGAAAAAATGTGAACTTGATTATTAAATCTTGTTCATGAATGAGGCACTTAAAACAAGTGAATAGTTAGTTTAACATTAAGCGGAATCAGTGATGCCAACTCCAAGAAACTAAAAAACAGTAGCTCACCAATTAGAAAACAGTAGGTAAAGTAAAAAAGGCAGATTTCATACTGTCCTCTTATAATTAAAACAATCACCTACTTTTATTAGTTACCAGGACTCGCATACATTGTTGTATAATAATATTGAACACAACATAATAAAAAACAATTGCCTCATCTTCAGTATTTTCAGAATCATTTACCATTTTAAAATCACATATTTTTGTTAAATTTCTTCATGTGCCTTTCTGTGGCTTCAAATAACATGAGTAGATACTGCCATCTGGTGTCATTGCGTTTTATTACACACAAACTATATTTGCATAGTGTAATAGGTGGCGCTGAACGCTAATTGAAAAACAGTAAAAATTAGGAATGAAACAGAAAACAGGGGATCAATATGAAAACAGCTAATCTACTGTTAAAACAGTAGGGTTGGTAGCACTGAGCGGAATGGATGAATATTTTTGTTATTATTTTAGATTTAAAATATAGATATTTTTACGCGAGCATTTGTGTTTATGAAATGTAATAAAACCTTGCCCTCGGAAGTTTTTTTGATTATTCACGTTTATTAATTAAATAGCTAGGACCTATGAACACTGTCTCTCTAATCTTTTCCAACAATGGCGGTGTCGTCCACACCGTCTGACATCTCGCATAATCTCTACGTCCAGACTATCTCTAACATCCTCCCAACCGGAAAAGGATCTGCATCTTAATACAACTGTCTAAGACATAAAACTAAAATTAGAATGCAAATTCAAATGACTGCTATATCTCTTAACAATTTCTTTTCTAAGCTTCTTAAATACTTTGAATTTGTCTGTAAAATCTAATTACACTATTCAATTATTACATGTTACTTGAAAACTATGAACATCAGTTGTACTGTAAACCTATTGTGAAATGTACTAATACCTTAAATACTAAGCTACATCTACAATAAAATAAAACTTATGAAATAACAATGTGAAGCTACCATAATAAACTACTTTGATAATAATAGCTACAGAACGTTTGGCAAAATTATCAGTATGTTAAAATATAATCTAATCTTATTAAACCTTTTAGGAATATTTATTACTCTACCATGTCTAGATTGCTTCACACTATCTGTAGCCTCTTGTGTTATGTTCTGTATTTCTTCCTGTGCTTCACTCACTGTTACATAATATGGTTGATAACTCTATCCAAGTTACATAACTCTTGCCTAAAATTATTTTTAACATGTCTTTAACTGACCTTATTAATCTCTCCCACCATCCTCCCCACCACGGAGCTCCTGGTGGAATAAACTTCCATTTAATAGCATGGTTGTATGTGGATGCCTCAATTGTGCTCCAATCTAATTCTTTTAGTAGATTTGCAGTACCTTGAAAGTTGGTTCCATTATCTGTATATATTATATTTACTCTACCTCTTCTAGCTATGAATCTTCTTAGTGCCATAATAAAACTCTCTGTTGACAATGATTCTACCAATTCTAAATGTATTGCTCTGTATGTGGCACATGTAAACAAAACTATCCAACATTTTCCTCCATTTTTGATATAAAGTGGTCCTGCCAAATCTATCCCTGTTATTTGGAAAGCTGCTGCTCCATCTATTCTATCCACAGGTAATGGTGCTTCTGGTACAACATAATGAGTGTTTCTGAATTTCTTACAAATTACACATTCTGATACTACTTTCTTCGTTAAACGTCTTATATTTAGGATCCAGTAAGTATTCCTTAAATCTGTCATGAGAATCCTACTTCCTGCATGTCCCAGAACAATATGTCTCTGAATAACTAATCTCTTAATAATTTCATTCTTTCCAGGTAACAATATAGGGTAAATATAATCATTGCTTTCTTGACTCTTTTCTAATCTGGTTTTAATTCTCATAATTCCCTTTTCATCCTTAATAATGCATAAATTCTTCAACTTACTATTCTTAAAATATTCTTCTTGTAGTAATTTAATAAGTCTCAGTTCTGCATTCAAAAATTCTTCATTATTGATATACTCTGAGGTATTCTTCTCTCTTCTAATGTTTTTGTAAAATCTTAAAATCCATGCAATCATTCTTACTATTTTATTGTATTTTGAAAAATACAATAATCTTTCACTGAATATCTCATGACATATGTCTGTATTTACTGTTACTTCCTTTTTTTCTTCTTTCTTAACAGTATCTTCATCTATTGATAGATTCTTTATGTCACATCTGGGCCATTTACTCTGTTCTTCATACAACCATTTGGGACCCTCCCACCATCTATTCTCAAAATATTTCTTTGCATTGGATCCTCGTGAAGGAAGGTCTGCTGGATTTAGTATTCCAGGTAAATGGTACCACCATTCTTTCTTAGTATTTTCACATATTTCAGTAATTCTGTTACTTACAAATGTTTTCCACTTTGAGTTTCTCTTTATCCATGCCAGTACTACTGTTGAGTCCGTCCAACAATATGTCTCATGTTTATGTCCTTCTAATAGTCTTGATTTCATAACTTCAACATATAATCTTGATGTGATCAATGCTGCCATGAGTTCTAATCTGGGTAATGACATCTGCCTTTTGGTAGGGGCAACCCTACCTTTTGCCATTACTAATTGGACATACACCTTATCTCTATACTGGGTTCTTAAATATATACAGCCTGCATAAGCATTCATACTTGCATCTGAAAACATATGTAAACTAATATCACAATCTTTTAAATGTGTTTGTGATAACCATCTTGGAAAATGACACTGTTCGATATAATGTAACATACTTAACCATTCATTGAACTCATTCTTCAGCTGAGATGAAACTGGTTCATCCCATCCTGTATTACTCAACCATGCTTTCTGCATTATTAATTTGGGCACTAAAGTAACTGGTGATATGATACCTAGAGGATCAAAAACTTGTTGAGTAATAGATAATAAGTCCCTTTTTGTAATGTTACCTGTGATTTCTTGATGATTTGTCTTTATATTGCATCTCAAATCATCACTTACAGTGTTCCATTGCATTCCTAATACAGTGACAATATTGTGCTGATTACTTGTAGAGGGAGCTGTCACCCATTGACACAGATCAAACCCTCCTTTGCTCATTATTTCTTTTGCTTCCTTAATAAAAGATTTCAATTGTGCCTCATTATCAATACTCAATACACAATTGTCTACATAGAATGACTCTTTCAGCAACCTTGTTGTATTACTATAATTTAATGAGCAGTTCTCCAAATGATGGTTAATTGTTGCCCCTAAAAGAAAAGGACTGCATACTACTCCGAATACAACACGATTGTGTCTATATGTCTTTACTTCCATATTAATGTCATCTTCTATGTTCTTTAACCATAAAAACTTCAGATATTTCTTATCCTGTTCTGTTAAAGCAATATTCAGAAATGCTTTCTTTATGTCTGATGTAACACCATACGCACCCCTTCTAAAATTCAATAAAAGTTTAGGGATGAGTTCTATTGTGTTCAGACCCTTATGCATGCAATCATTTAATGACCATCCATTCTGGTCTTTTGCAGAGGCATCAAATACAGGTCTGATCTTTGTGGTGTTACTGGACTCCTTTATTACAGGATGATGTGGGAGGTAGTGGCCTTCATTGATGTTGTCCTCTTTGACCTCTTCTATTATGCCCTCCTTTTCCCACTCTAATAGGACGTCATTATACTCTTTCATATATCCTAGTTTCTTTAATTTCTTTGTGGCTACTACCATTCTTCTAAATGCTGAGTCATAATTTGTACTTACTGATGGCAGCTCATTTTTCCACAAAAGTCTTACTTCATATCGTCCTTCTTCATTCTTCTTAATACTTTCTTTGAAGTTCTTTATACTTTCTATAACTTCATCTTTTTCTTTTTCTTGTTGTAGTGGTTCTTTTATGCCCAAAAGTTCTATGCTCCATAAATCTGATAAACAATTATTATTTGACAGCTGAGACTGCAACACTGTTGTATAATAGATACCTGGCGTCTGTGTTGTAGTTCCTTGGAGTGTCCATCCTAGCTTTGTGTTGATTGCACACAGACTATCATCAATATGTACTAAAGTACCTGTCAAAATATGATTTAAGTAATCTGCTCCAATCAGCACACTTATGTCGTTAATATCACTCATTGTGTCTGTCAACTCTATATTTAGTTTATGAAGCTTTCTTATTAATTCCTCATCTTTTACTTTTGGTAATATACCACACAATCTTTGTTGTTCTAGTGCTTTTACATTTATCTTAAAAGATTGGTCAAGTGCACTTATCTCAAATTCTATACATCTATGAGCACTTACCTCTTTCTCAATTCCACGAACAATGTGTGTCCAACCCTTTCCGTCCTTATTACATCCAGGTTTAGCTCCTTTACAATATTCTTTCTTATATATGATCTTTGAGATCCTGTATCCAATAATGCTCGAACCTGTCTGTCTTTATTTCCTTTCCTTATGTTCACTATGACGGTCTGTATAAAAGTGGTTGTATTATGACACAATAAAACTGATTCTTTATTTACTTTGTGTAAATCTGGGCACATTATATAAAGATGTCTCTTTTTACATTTTAAACATTTTACAAATGTTTTGCATCTTTTCGCTATATGTCCCTTCTTTAGGCAGTAGAAGCAATGTCCTTTTTCTTTAATAATGTTACTTTTTGTTTCTAATGATAAGTCTCCGGCCTTCTTGCAGTCCGTTGTTACATGATTTTTCTTATCACAAAATATACAAAAAATATCCTTACCTTCACTGTTTCTACTTACCTCTCTGCTTTTTGTAGTAAAGCAGTTGATTGTTGGAATCTGGTTTTCATCAGTCTTCAATTCGGGCCTAGCCATCTTGATTCGTTCCTCCGTCTCTACTTCATTATTTACAAACTGTAATAAATTTGCCAAACGTTCCTCACCCTGACCAAACATTGCGGACCTATTCCACGCTAATAAAATATTCTCTGGAATTGCAGATTCTATAAGCGGATATAAAAATGCATCATAACGGCTCTTAGTAATTCCTAATGAATCTAAAGAATGCAAATATGTAGTTAATTTATCAAATAAGTCTCTAAGATTTAAAGGTTGCTCCCCTCGGGCCTGTTCTAACACCATCCCTAGTAATTCCCGGATGTATATTTCAATTAAGACTTCAGTCTTGCCAAATCTGGACTGCAACTGTGTGACTGCCTTGTCATAATTTTCGCTGCTGGGTGGGTAACTTTCTATCATTCTTCTAGCATTCGAATTTTCTTGAAGAGACTGTATTAAATATTGAAATTTATCTATGTTGTCAATATTTGTGTTTTCATGAATTTTCTTATATTGGCCCCAGAACAATAACCATGTCTTCGGGTCGTCATTAAATTTATTTATTTCAACTTTGGGTAATCTGAGGTTGATATTTGCTGTGACTTGATGTTTTTCACCCTTATTTTTATTCTTTAATATGTATTCTTCATACCTGCATTTTATATTTATATACCGTAGACTGTAATTTTCGCATTTGTCATACTCTAATTGATACTCGTCCTCATCAAATTCTTCACGAATGGACAGCTCTTCTAAAATTTGTTTATCTGATGACGCTAACTCGTTTTTCTTCATTGTTAGGTATTCGAACTTTTCTTTTAATTTTAACTCACATATTAATACCTTTTTTGCATACATTCTAAATACGTACCTATTTAAAAACTCGCGAAAAATCTCAAAATTTGAAAAATGGCTCCTATCAAATACTATCAGATATATGATTATTTCAATGATTTAAAAAGAGTAATCAAGTCCACAAAAGTCTGAAAGTTTTCGTTATTTTTAAACATAAATCAACAGTGTTTATTTTACATCCAAAAATTTTAAAAACTATTTATGTTTGTTGTTTCAACTTTCATGGTAAAGTGATTAATGCGTTTTTAAACGACAATCACTATTCTATATAATTTAATTTAAATTCTATATAGCGACACTTATTGAGAGTTGTCGTTAAATGGAGAGACAAAAATCGATTTTATTTTACTATTTTAACACGCATGTATTTACTAATAAAGTGTAAAGAATGTGCATTATGGCATTATTTCCATAATAATATTGTACTGTGAATAATAAACCAAATTAAAAATCTACTAAAAACTAACAATCTATACGAAAATGTCACGGATCTTGATTTGTTCCACTTGAAGCCAAAGAAGCTCAAGTCTATTTTGCACTTGGCTTTCCCATAACACTCTATGTTCGAGCAGCAGACTGGCATTCGTATTTAATCATAATGTACTGTGGGCTTATCACGAATTTAGTCTGGCTTTCGAACCGAGTTCGCTTCAAGCGATTTGTATGGAAATTTGAGCAGCGCCACCGTGTGCGGATTTGGAACTACAATATTTTAGATACTTTTTGTTAATTTTCGAACGTCTCGATCTTTCGTTCATTTGATAGATTGCTGGTGCTCGTTAATCGTTTGTAAAAATTCATGATCCCGATTGCTAATGGATCCGTTTTACTTGTGACAGCTCGATTCGAAAGCCAGACTAAATTCGTGATAAGCCCACAGTAATACCCCGCTTTACGCGACCCCGTTATGCGTGATTTCACTATAACGATAATTCAAAGTTCGCGCTCAATTGCCCCGCATTACGCAACGGAGTGCGTATAAACATAATGTAGTCATCAACTTCTCTATGGTCGCGGGAATTTCAGTTTTTTTCCGGAACGTATCCCTCGCGTAAAGCGGGGAATTACTGTATAACGTTTTCTTTTGACATATATTTAACACAACTATTAGGTTATCAAACTTAGCTTAATTTCTCTAGTCTAGTGTAGTTGTTACTTTTATGTGTGGGTTTCTTAATTGTTTGTTGTGTGTATTTAAATAAATAAAAATAAATTGAAACACTATTTAGTTTCTAAATGTTTAAATATAACATGGGTTTTGTGCCTCATCTTGGTGTTAAATTTAAAAAAAACAAAGTCATTAAGTCACCCCTTAAAGTGCAAGGACGTGACTCTATGCAGCTTAAATTCTTATACTAAACTACGACATTCCAGTATGCATCTTTAACAGCTGGACCGTGACAGAAATAATACAAAAATAACACCTTCACACTATAAAAACAAATATAGAGCGTAGAATAATAAATAAAAGAAAAAATGCTTTAAAAAGATCGCCGCCATTTTGATCGTGCGTGACTTTTCGGCGCGCGCGCACGTCCCCTCAACCCCAAATCCTTATAAATCGATTTTGTGCGTGAGCTTTAATAATTTTTAGACGTGGGTGTTTCTATGGGTGTCTTTTATTTGTCCTATTAACATAGTTGAAACTAACATTTTGGTATTTACGTTTTCATTTTTGTTGAAATAGCCTCAAAATATAATTATCTATCTTCTGAAAGAATCTCAGTGGTTCCTGAGATACTCAATACAACAACGAAGAATCTACACCAGCGGTTCTCAAACTTTTTTGGCGAAGGAAAAAGCCTTCATATAATTATAAAAAACTGATTTATATGTATTTATGAATAATCATATTGCAATGTAATATTTAGTTGGAACCTTATAATCTCCCTTTGGTAGGTATTTTTTGCAGTATTTTAGCCCTAGGGCTCCGCGGAACACACTTTGAGAATGGCTGATCTACACGAACAAACTATGCACAATAACAATTTTATCTCTTTGTAAAATTGTATTTGTACATAAGTACTTCTTAAAATGTTAAAATTCCTTGGCTTTGATTGGTTTAAATTATTATCCATGCGATGATACACTCTATATAACATCACGTCCACTCTAAATAACGTCATTATTAAGTACTTTCTAAGTTGTTATTTGTGTCAATATTAATGTTTGTTAATTGTAAAACAAAACCAATTTTTCTTTTCCATTTAACGACAACTCTCAATAACGCCGTAAAATTCTAATCTATACTAATATTATAAAGAGGAAAGATTTGTATTTTGTATGTTTGTAACGAATTGGCTCAAAAACTACTAGACCGATTTCAAAAATTATTTCACCATTCGAATACTACATTATCACTTATCAATATAGGCTATATAAATTACAGGGAAAAAATAAGGATCCTTACTAAAACTACAATAATATAACTCAAGGTTGCCAAAAATTACCATAAAATGTATTTCATCGCTTTTTATCGGAGCGGAGCTGGGGGGCTACTCAGGCATATCCGAAGTTTCGTGATACGGCCGTCACTTCTATAGTTTATGTGAATTTTGACACATAAGCCTGTAAACAGTCCTGTCAAATGTCCATAAAAAAGCATTGTGTGGCCTATCCGTCGTGACGTTGTCAAATTCGTAACTTCGTGAATGATTACGTAAGTGTTCCTGAGTAGCAAACGTCCGTATTTTCGCGCGAAGTGCGCCTGAGTACGAGTAGCCCTCCAGAGACGGGCGCGTAGTAATAAAATAATCAATATGTATTGCAAAAATATATAGGTATTATTAGCGCATATAATAAAAATGTTAGCAGCTAATAAGTAGGTAACAATGAGCAGTAATACGTGCCTTTCTTAACTTCTGAGTGGATGCATTTAGACGGAAAATCACGTAGCTGTTACAATGTTGCCGCATTACTCTAAAGGGTATCGCTGTACATTGTTGTTGTGTGACTCTTAAACCGTTTTCATTTGTTTATTTGTTCATTTGTTAAACCTACCCACTACTACTACTAGATTAAGGGCCGTGTTTAGAAATAATTTTATTCAGTAATAATTATTTAATAATAAATCTTTAAATACGACTACCATTAGACAGTAATTGAAATAAAATAGTAATATATTGCATTTTATATATTAATAAGTAACGATTGAAACGATTTCTTATAAATGCGTATAACAGAACGTAATGACAGCTAGGTGACAGTAGACAGTTGCAATGTATAAATCATAGGTCAAATAAAAAGGATGTTTTTTTTGACATGACGTGTGAATTAAAATTTTATAATTTCTTATTGGGCAAAAATTATCCTATGTTACTTCTAGTACCTCCAAAAATATGTGTACAAAGTTACATGATGATCGGTGAAGTAGTTGTTGCGTGAAAATGTAACAAACAAACTCACATTCACATTTATATAGTAGGGAGGATTAATCGAATACTGAACTATTTTATTATAACAATTCAATTTTCGAATTGCCCCCCTTAACAATCATTGCTCCCCTGTGAGGCGTGGAGCCCACGTTGGGAAACCCTGAGTTTATAATTTGTTTTGCACACCAATAGATAAATACATAACTCTGTATCAGCAATTGTAAATATTATTCCTTACATAATAATGTCATGTCTTATTTGGTGTCTTATTCGGACACAAGATGGCTACCGTCTCACAAGTTGTGTTGAATAAATATCACATTAAACTGGTTCCTATTTGGGGAGCTGCTCTTTGTGAAGATAATAAAATTTAAAAAAGGAATTGGTTCCGTATGTATCCCAACCCCAACCGTATGTAACATAACCCCATTCAAAATATCCATCTCATGAATTCAATACAACAATCTACACAAACAAACTATACACAAAAAGTGTTACTTATATGGCGCGTAACAGAAAAACGTGACGCGTAACAGAAAAATGTGACGACAAATTTCTCTCATACCTCGATAAAGAAGTTTCACTTCAATAATAACTTTTAAATCGCTCTGTTATAAAATTGTGATTTTGTAGATGTAGACTTACCATGTTAATAGGATTCTGCGATATATCAAAATTTATTTCTTTAAATAATATTAGTATATATTTATAATCTTAAAGAGCATAAAATTGATTAAATTTATGTACAGGTTTAACTTTTTTGACATAAGCAAAAAAAATAATAATAAAAAGTTGTTTTGAATAAGACGTAAACAAAGTCATTACGATATTTAAAAAAAACATATTTGAATTTCGAATCAATCGGAAGAAACTACGGAATCCTAGAAAAGTAATATACGTATATTTACAAATTATAGCACATACGCTAAGAAGGGACCAATAGGAAGTCAAAATTCCTTAATATTTATTCCACACCTACAACTTGGATGACTACAGGGTGGATGTATTGATATTCATTTATTTTTCCTATACTATAGATCAGTGGGCTTATCACGAATTTAGTCTGGCTTTCGAATCGAGCTGTCACAAGTAAAACGGATCCGTTAGCAATCGGGATCATGAATTTTTACTAACGACTAACGCGCACCAGCAATCTATCAAATGAACGAAAGATCGAGACGTTCGAAAATTAACAAAAAGTATCCAAAATATTGT